>CAUYRT010059398.1:0-235229 GCA_963574885.1 Lepilemur ruficaudatus | reverse complement strand
CAAAACTAATCACCTCTGGAAAGATGTATTAAGCAGGTTCAGCATGTATTTATAAATAAGCGAACTCCTAAAATAATATAAAACCCTAACTCTAAAGCCCATGGGTTTCTCCCCTAATGAGCGGCAAATAATATCTGTACTCCAAATATTTGTTAAAGGGCAAAAATTCAAAATCTCTATCACTTCCTACTTATGCTTGTTAGCAAGAAGTCCATGTATAGAGGACGCCTGAAAGCGGAGGTGCTCAGCCTGGGTGCACTTTGGAGTCACCTAGGATCTCTTAGAATAAGCAGGGGCTCCACCCATCATCCACAGAGTTTGATCTAATTGGAAGCCCAGGTAAAAAGTTCACAGGTGATTCTAATGTGCCAGCAGCATTGAGAACCTTGGCCTTAAGCAAATGAAGCTCTTTGTTCCCTTGGAGTTTCTAAATTTTTCCTTATGCCTAAGGTAAGCAAGGAAATAGCCTTGTTTTTTTTATTTACTGAAAAGGTTGTGAGAATATCGTTTCACAACATCTCACTGTGTCCTCTTCCTGGGAATGAATACGCAGAATTGATTCCAAACCATAGCATTAAGAATTGCTATGGAGAAACCTACTGATTTTAATCTTGGGGACTCTGAATTCTGTGCATAATTATTTCCCTCTTTGACTTGGCTATTAAAATGCTCAGAGTTTTCTGTGAACCCACCTCTGGTAAATCTGCAGGACTCTGGGTATTAATTTCATCCCTGGATGTATCTTTATTCCTATGCTATGGATTATGCTATATGTTATGTACGCTATGTGTATTTTTGTAAGTCACTTTACATCCTATTTGGAATAAAGATATAAATTAATAAAATATTTATATTTGACATAAAATATATAAATATTTTACTTTAAAACTCTGACAGACTTGCAGGCATTTTTTTCTTATTTCAAAATATTAAGGGGGTACAAATGTTTTAGGTTACATGGATCCCTTTTGTAAGCTTAAGTCCTGGCTGTAGGTGTGCTCAACACTGAAATAGTGTTCATTGTACCCATTAGGTAGGTTTTGCCCCTCTCTTTCTTCCCCTCGCCCCTGGTTGATTTCCACTGACTTTTACTTCCCTCTGTGCACATGTGTGCTCATCGGTTAGTTCCAATTTAATAGTGAGTATATGTCGTGTTTGTCCATTCTTGAGATACTTCACTTAGGAGAATGGTCTCCAGTTTCATCCAGATTGTTGCAAAAGGTATCAATTCATCCTTTTTTATGACTAAGACCCCAATGGCATCATAGCAACAACAAAAATTAATAAACAGGATTTGATTAAACTAAAAAGCTTCTGCATAGCTAAGGAAACAATCAACAGAGAAAACAGACAATCTACAGGATGGGAGAAAATATTTGCAAGCTACACATGCAATAAAGAACTAATACCCAGAATTTACGAAGAACTCAAGTCAATCAGCAAGAAAAAAACAAACAACCATATTAAAAAGTGGGCAAAAGACATGAACAGAAATTTCTCAAAAGAAGAAAGACAAATGACCAATAAACACATGAAAAATGCTCAATGTCATTAATCATCAGGGAAATGCAAATTAAAACCACAATGAGATATTACCCAGCTAGAATGGCTTTTATTAAAAAGTCCAAAAACAATAGATGCTGGCTTGGATGCAGAGAGAAAGGAACACTTATACACTGTTGGGGGCACTGAATTATTGAAGGCTGGTTTTACCAGTATAACCAATATGGCCCTAGTAAGTTTGTCTTATGTGATAAATTAGGAGAAAGTGTCATTAAAATCACAATAAAATTGAATTACTTTGATATCTCCTTGATACTGAGTTATTCCGATAGTGGATAAATACCTGTAGACCAAACCAGGTCACTTTACTGAACACTGTTATGTCCCATCATGGAGAATGCTGGGTCAAAATCTTTTAATCATATTGTAACAGATATAAACTCTACTTGAGTCCAGGTACTTCACACTTGCAGTTGGAACTTTTTAAAACATTCTTGGCCTCAAATTATACATAAAAAAGTACAATATGGAATTTATTTTGTAATACTTATCACAATTCATTATTTCAACTTAATGTACCCCAGAAAACATATGACAAACAAAAGGGGATAGGAAAGAGAAATGAAATTTTTTATTGATAATTTATTGATCAGTTTGCAAAAAGCTAAACTAAAAAAATTATTATTGAGCTCTCACTTTGTGTCCTATGAAAGAGGTTAGAATAAAAGGAAAATACAATCTAGTTACACACAATCTACACTTATTAAAAAATTTCTGAGCAATCAGAGACAGATTATGTACCCTAAATTGTGAAGTACCTACTTTTTGTCCTGGAAGGGTTCAGAAGAAAGAACTTATTATGGATTGTAATGAGAGAAGATTTCACAAAACAAGATATCTTTTCTGCTCTTTCTGAAAGGACCCTCTGTATCTAACCCTCCTTCCAGAAGACCTCTTCACTCACAGATGCATGTGAAATAACAGGCCAGTGACACCAGCAGTCTGTTTGATTTGGTGCCTACCTGAAGAAAAACAAAGAAAAGTCTGCGGACCTTTGTGGATTTCTTCCAGAATTATGATTCTGTATTAAAGCATCAGAGGCTCTGGGAATAACCATGTAGGTGGTAACTTCTTGTATACTACATGATAACGCAAAGTTTTCTGACATTTCCATCCAAATAGGCTTGTAAAACATTCAAATAATTTTTGCTAACTAATTTTATTTCCAAATTTGGCTTTCTTCAAATCAAAAACACTCTTGATCTGAATAAGTATCTGAATGTCCCCTTACCACACACATGCATACATTCACGTATACCTTGATTTCTAGGTTAAATAACACTACGTGAGATGTAAGACAAGATGGACGATGACATCACACTTGTTTTTCAGCGGCTCAAAACATTGTAAAGTATGCTCAGCATGCTTTAAGAGTACTTTAGCAAAATCAGAGGCTTTATAACTTTTCTCATTTTCTCTACGCCCCAGTGACCAGAACCACTATAAAATAACATAGCCATAAAAATCATACCACCTATTCACATATAATTCATCATATTCTATTTGGATAAGGTAAATTGCTTGCAAGAAAAAGCCACAAGCCTTCAAACTGCTGAGCTGAGCAATATCATTTCTAAGTTGTATTTTCCTTCCTTAATTTTTAACCCAAACTTACTCAATGACAGGAAATTAAAAGGTAGCCATTTCCGTGCCAAGTGTAAGTCTGAAGGTCTTATTTCAGAATCTCCATCCATTTCAAAAGTTTTAGGTCCAATGCAATTTCTTCTGCTCACTCATGGTTTTCTAGCCCCTATGGAAATATGGTAGGTAGTACTCCCTATGCACACTTCCCAGTTAAAGGCTGGATGCATCTGAGGCATACAGGCACTCACATAGCATAGCTGGAAAGCATGGTAGTTAGGAAAGAGTATTAAATCAGAGCTCAAAAATGTGGGTTCCTGTACTGGCTCTACCACTTGCTCACTATGTGACCTTGGATAAATTATGAAACTTCTCCACATTTCAATCTCTTCCACGGTAAAATGCAAACACACACACACACACACACACATACATATGCACACATACAAATCAAATTAGCTCCATACAACCTATTAGTTGTGAGAGACAAATTAGATAGCATAAGGGACTTTTTAAAACATTATAAAGGATAATGCTTAATTTTCTCAATTTCTTCAAGTTTTCTAATTTCTTTAAGATGGAAGACAGTAAGAACCATGATTTCAAAACCACTGTAACTTTGACTGGACATAGGTGGATAGATGTTAGATGTGTCCTTAAACAAAATAACTGAGCAAGGGATATTGTTTATGGAATGTCTAACTTACAGAATTCAGTCTTCACAACCAAACTCACACTATCTGTGAGATTCCATACTGAAAATGAAACAAAAGAGAAGGAAAAGAAAGGAAGGGAAGGGGAGTGAGTATACATACACTACACTACGGCTTGAAGTCATAAATAGAAGTTCATTAGAATGGTCTGCATGCATACAAAGCCACCTGCCAGTGCTATACTCAACAAGTGATTAGGTAACACACAAGCACTGACTTTACCTTTTGCAGACAAATGGAACATTCTATGGGAAGAAAAGGAAAAAAAAATGTTCCAACCTCCAGGATATTAGAGACATCATTTTAACAGATTTCCTCTAAAACTAGTATGCTTTGGGGGAGGTTTTTTTATGCTCCACTTTCTGGCTTTATGTCACAGAACATACTTCTCTTTCTTCAAACATTCAAGTAAATGTTATGAATGTTCCCAACTTTCTCATTCTCCCCTAACTTTCTCATCCACTTGACCTATAAAACCCCACTTCTTAAGTTGGATTTATTTTAAATAGACAGGTGTATACACACATACACACAAACACTTTCTTCCCCTTCCCACCACCACCCTCAGAAGTAAAAACTAGCAAAAATAAGCTAAAATACTTGATATGTTAAGATTCCCAAGGATTTACTTTCCTGATGCATTATTATGAAAAGGAAAAACAACTGCATTAACCCCTACAACCTTTCTTGCCCCCAACAGACACACAAATAGACTATTTTTTAACCAAGAGCTATGAAAGTTGGAATAGCCTTTAGATAAATTATGGTACAGAAAGTTAAATAATACACCTCTGTATAGACATGGACCTGCTTTAACTTTTCAGAAACCTCAAAAGCCACAATAGCGTTGTTGTTGGCCAAACATTGAAGAAAGAGCTCATTAATTATGCCAAACTAAAATTAGAATTTTCAAAAATGCTCCTCAACATCCAGAATAAGTCGATCCTCTTCTAAAACTGAACAATACATTTTAGCTTTTCTGCTATAATTCTTGTTGACACATATTACACTTATTCCTTTGACATTATTTCCAAGTAAAATATCAGAATTAGATCATAAACTCCTTAAGTTTACAGACATTGTTTTATTTATATTTCTTTATATCCTAAGTTCTAACATACAAAATTTCCAATAAAAGTTGAAGAGGTAATTAGCATATTGATGAGAAGATGATGAGGATATAACTGTCATCTTCACTGTTGATAAATAAAGCATTTCTGTGGTATAATTAAATCAGCTACATAAATAGATGTTTTGCTGCTATTCTTGATTGACAGCACAAAAGAACTTGGCTTGGAATGCTACGTAATTTTCAGGATTATATCATTCATATAGAAAATACACAATCTAATATTGTCTATGCACCTACATGCTAGGTGCATTTATCCTTAGAATAGTGACTTCCCTTTCTGAAATATCTTCTCCTACCCTGTGGTCCTCACCCCCACAATTATCTTTAATCTGAGGGAAAAAACTGTATTTTGGTTTCATCATTAAGTCAGTTCTTGTACTAACACCACTTTCCTTCCAGTAAGTTTGGTTTTCTTGAATTTGGATTTCATTGGTCTCCTTTCCAAAAACATTCTTGTTTTCTTCACAATGCAAATCTCAAACAACACTATTAATAAAGGATCAATTAAAATTTTCTTATTTTTTTCTATAAATTATGAATGAGTCCAATTAAATTGGGTTAGTGGTAATGATCTGAAAGGCTTGAAATGCCACAGTTGGTTAACAGTTTTGGAAAAAACAGCTCCCTCTGGTGGAAACAGAACCCTTTCTCTAGGCCAGACAAGGTACACAGCCCAGAACCTTAAGATGTCTCTGAAAATGGATAGTCCGAGGCAGGTGGAAAACAGAAACATTCTAAAACCTGAAACATTAAATGGTTTGTCTTCAGATTAAACTGCTCTAATCACTGCCCAAAACTTTCTGGAGTCCCCTGCCAGGGGAATCCTAAACAGTTATGTGGAAGCAAAAATACACAAAATTTGGAGTTCAGAGGGGTTGCCCTCCAGCCACTAAGTAGATTGTACATGACTCACAAGTTCCCCAGATTTAATCAAAAGGCCCCAAGGATAAAGAGAATGAACATCTAAACACTAAGCTCAGAACCTGTGAAAGTCTGTGCAGACTGAAGGAGAGCGTGACCTCAGCAGTTTGGCCCCAAGTTCATGAATAAACAGATTTCAAAGCAAAAACAGCCCTATAGAACCCATCCTGTATTCCAGACAGCTGCTTTCATTGTTTCTTAAAGGTCAGTGGGTTTTTAAACTAAATAGTTGGAACTGGAGGAAATCATGATGTTCGTCATTGTTTATTTTACCATATTATCTCCCCGCATCTGTGGTCTTCTCTGTTTAGACTAAATTTGTTCACATCATTTTCCTGCTATGTCAATTGTGTAGGCCTTCTTAATGTGAAAAAAATTACAAATTATTGTTGCTTTAAGACAACTTACACAAAATGTAAATGTTATCCTAATTTGAAAAGCTGAATAAAAAATTTTACAGGGAATTAATCTACTTGCTACTTCTTCATCTAATTTCCCAATAGGGTAACATCCATTCATGCAATATCTATATTGCCACTTAGTGTAAAATGCAGCTACACCAAAAATTATACCTAGGACTGAGCAGAAAGAGTGATAGTGTCTCTTCACCAATGACAATTGTGCCCCCGCTGTCTTTGTCTAGATGGCCATCTTCTCTGAGCTCCTGGTTGGCAGGATCTTCTATCCATCACTTCTATTTCACACACTCACTAAAGGCCAAATCATCTCTCCAGGAAAGACGCTGCCACCCAGCAGTGTTTAGGGGAAGACAATATGGGGCACCTCCTAATTGCCTCCCCTAAGGGTTAGAAAATGTGTTTTTATAACTCTTTTACTCAGGCCAACACCTGCTTCTGCCAATGAGAAAGGCTAAGAAATCTGCCTGTAGAGACAGCTTCCCAGAGGGTGGACCCTGGGTCCCAACCCCAGCCATCCCCCTCCAGGCTCAGGAGGAGGTCTGCTGTGGGGAGCCAACTCAATCACACAGGACCAGCACCACACACATGCAAGCCCGCTGACTGAGGACCAGCCATGTGCACTTTGTATACACAATCTCCTGACCCTTTTGTGGCCACTTTTCAGATGGCCAGTGTTGGAAGAGGAAGTTTTGTTGCTTTACCAATAAAAGCATTCCAAGACTCACCAGAGTAAATAAATTATATCATTAGTGATGGGTCCGTTTCTTGTCCACAGGACAATGATGTCCTGAGATCATGCTGCTTAAGATAGACTAGGGTGGGAGGCAGGAGAAAGGATCCAGTCAAAGGGCAGGGGACCTTCATCCAGAAGACGTGGACTTTCTTTACATAGTACATGCTATTGCATCTGAGCCCCTGAGAGGAGGCTGTCCATTATAAAGGCAGTTGTCATTGTCACTAGATGGGCGTGCTTGATAAAGGATTCACTCAGATGTTGTCACATACCCAGGGGAGCCAGGAAAAGGAATGTCAGAAATAAACCCACAGTACATTACATTAGGTACATTGTAAAATGTCAATAGATACTGTGAGCTAATAAAAGAATTTGGGGATCCTAACCAACCTTCCAAGTTGAATTGAATTTATGGTTAAATGAGATGCAGAAAATACTTCTTCAGAGAAGAATCTTTCGATAACTTTTAGTTTTATCAGGTAACCTACCTCTAACGCCAAAAACATTTTATCAAAAAAATTGTTTTGGCATAAAAACAGGGGTACTCTAGATATAAGTTAATCAGCTAACTCTAATCCCAGCCTGTTCAAATTTCCAGTACATTATGTTGTTAGCATACAATGTCTGTATAAATAAACAGTTGGTAGAGTTTGTCAACATTCTGCATTATACTGAAGAGTAGAGTTTACAAATGCATATCTTATGGAGCCCAAACTGAACTGAGCAAGTGGTGATTTGAAAAAGGAGGGAATAGCTTCTCCCTCTAAACACACACACACATACACACAGAGCATATATGTATGACTATTAGGGTGGCCAGAATTAGCAAATACAAATACAAGACTTGCATTTAAGAGTTTGAATTTCATATACGAAATGAATAATTAAAAATTTTAGTATAAATATGTCTCATGCAATTTGGAACATAATTATACCAAAAATTATTTGTTATATATCTGAAATTCAAATTTAACTGGCCATACTGCATTTTATCTGGAAATCATAATTATTACATATACACATGTATGTATAGATTATATATAATTTGTACATTAGTTTTGGAGAGTTTGTGCATGTAGGAGGGAGAAAAAAACAAATCTATAAGTTCAAAAGGAACTGAGTGTAAAAAAAATCATGAAATTTACTTGAAAAAAGTATCCATATTCTCCCTAAGCACATCTACTTCCTGAAATAAACTTACTGATATTTTTTAAAAATAACACTATCGTAAGTGAAAATGGTCTCACCAATATGTTAGTACTGACATTCTTCAAGATTCCTGATAACATTCTTTTCATACATTTCCATAATTAGGATACTTTGGAATCCGAAATTGGGATACAAAAATTTAAGAGAAAATTGTGTGTGTGTGTGTGTATATATGTATGTATGTATGTATTTATTTATGAATGAAAGCTTCTCCATTTGCTAGTTGTAATAACATCTAACAAATTAGACTGAGCCTATTGCTCACTTGTAGGTAGGAAAATAATAATATCTACCTCCTAAGACATTGTTGCATAATAAGATATAATGAAAACAAGGTCTTTGTCAAATGTGAAGACAAATATCATTATTAAATTAATAACAACTTAAGCATTGAAAATAGAAAGACAAGTGCAAGATTCTTTCACACCCCATCTCTACACCACACCTGTAAGGATAATACACACCTAATACAGTATGGTGCCTCCACATGCAGACCTGGGTCTTAAGTTTAAGATTCCAGGCCTTCTAAAAAGCATTTCAGAAAAGACACTGCTAATTGCTAATTCAATACAGAGAACATTTCACTAAAGAGGAAATTGTAAGTATTTTATAGAGGCTCTCCGAGGCCGTATTATTTTCCAAGATATTACTATATAAACCACGTTAAAGAAACCTCATGCAAACAATATGATGGTTATATTCTCCTTCTTCATGCCTCTATGTCACTACAAACCTACCTTCACATTCCAGTTTGAAATATATACAATTGATTCTTATTATGTTCTATAATGTTGCTGTGAACACAGAATTAGTGAACACTAAACCATTGATCCTATCAGAAATACAGGGTTAGGCTCCTGCAAGCCTCTGGTTACAATATTTTTGCCAACCAATCAATACATAACCTTGTTTCAGTTGTGTTGCTGTTTAAGGACATCTTATTTAATATGTGTTGTTGATTCATCAACATTGAACTCACAGCCAACAGCACTATTACTCAGGCCTGAAAAATGGGTTTTGAACACATGTATTTTCTCCATGAGGCACATCATAGTCTTCTTGTGCTGAGAAACACTGGATAGCAATTCAGCACCATTCATGCAGGCCATTTTAAACTGTGAAATCACCAAAAAAGGCACAAAAACGTGAAAAACATGGAGCTAAATAGTCTGTAGAAAGGACACCTGTTTATGGTATAAGAGCTGAAAGAAGGCAGTGCATTTGCCTTGTGCCACCTCAGCTGGGAACCTATGCATCAGGCAACTCAAATTTTCTGCAGTGTGTGCATGTCCACAAATGACCCTGAAAGCACTTTGACGTTACAAATAAATTTTAGCAGGGAGGCAAATTCACAAATACAGAATCTGTGAATAACGAGAATTAACGATATTTAGACTTTAGAAGGTATCCTACGAAATTTAACTTGTACGTTAGGATCAACAACTAGACAGTAAATTTCTGGATCATAGGGGCTATGTCTATTGAATATTTTGGCTTACTATTGTATGGCTAGTTCCTAATGCAGCATTTGGAAAAATGTAGGTGCCACAGAAATATTTGTCAAATGAATCAATCAGTCAATCAACACCCCATCCAGTCCACCACTCAGTGTAGTTCTATCTTCCTGTGATTGGATGTTCCATGAAGAAATGCACAGACTTGTTCATTCAGACTCTGTTAGAGTATTACACATGAGGGCAAAAGTCTGCAAAACTCTGGATCACAAACATATTTAAATTTCCCAGGTAACCATTTCCTAATCCCCTCCCTTGTTCCAACCTGCTGGTCCCACATTACCAAGCACAAAGCCCAGCCCAGCTTTCAGAAGCCTGATTTCTTATTCCCTGCTGTAGGCATGGGCCTACAAAAAGCCTTTGTGCAAACTCTAGCTGCTGAATATTTGATGAGCAACATATGGCTAAATGATAGACTCGGTTACTGCTATTAAAAGACATATGCAGCCCAGTCAGCACCTTGTCACTGTTTTCAACTCATTTGTATGGGACAAGCGTTGACTAAACCCTTGTTTTTATGAAAAAGTGGCCAGCATGATCTGCATCCTCCATCATGCATTTCTAATAACCTGGCTGTTGAATGAGCCTGATGACAGATAAGTCACCAATCCTTACCTATTGTACAGACAGCCAGCAAGTAATTGTGGAAGCAAGAAAGAGTGCAAGGCTTTAAGGCAGCATGTGGCAGGTGATGCCTTTGCTGCAGCTCCACAGAGTCTGCTCAGGTCTTGCTTTATATGAGCCACTTCCTTTGCTTCCTCCATCTCTGGCATTTTTCATGGCCTGACTGCTTTCTACCTCTCAGTACAAGATGAAGCAGTATGGACCTAACTCTCAATCCAGGATAAAGAAGTATGGATAGTTTCAACCATTTAGTTCTACACAGAAAGGTCACACCAACGAGGAGGAGGCAGGCCTGGCCTCTCATAAACAGTGGCCTAACCTGCCTTGCTCTAGGAGCCAGGCTGTAGAACTGTAAGAGAAGGCTGAGGAAGGTGGAAGAGGGAATGCATGGGGCATCCGTGGGAGGGCTCTTCCTCAGGAAAATAGTGCGTTGTTCCAAAATTTGTCTTTGCTGTGCTCTCTCCCACTGTTTCCTGCAGGGCCACTGCTAGCCCACCCACAGGCCTCCTTAATATTCTAGTTCATTCAATTCTGAACTAGAATATTAAGTCTTGCTAGCAAAATAGGGGCCAGATTTCAGCTTTCAGTCACCCTCTCACCCTCAGGACCTTCCCAGTCACACTCAGCAGCCCCATGTCACTGCAGGTGCCTTCCGGGGACCCCTTCACTCGTGGCACCTCTCACCAGTGTCATCCTTGCTTTTAGAGGGTGTACACAAACTTGGCAGAGCTGTTGGACAGCCAGCTTAGGTCACAAAAAAATCCCCTGAGACAGAGACTTGCAAGTGGGTGCTTTATAGGGAGAGCATCAGGAACAGCAGCAGGAGGGAGAGAGACAGCAAAAATGGAGGCAGAGGGGAGGCAGGGAGCCGTGCAATCCAGCAGAGGTGCTGCCCATGCCAAGGAAAGCTCTGGAGCTGAGACATCCCTGGATAGTTGTCCCAGAACAAGGCAAGTGGACTGGGTTCTTGAAGCCCCACAGTGACTGCTCATGGAAATGGGAGCTACACCAGCAGGAGGGGCGAACCTTGGGTAAGGCAAGATCTTTTTTGCTGAGAACAGTTCCCAGACACAGACGCAGCTATGAGCCTTCAGCCACCAACACTCCAGGCAATAGGGGTCATAGGGAGATATGGGGTGGTTAATCTGGGTAGGGCACCATAACAGCCACTACAGGGGAGTTAGGGGGCATGTCCCAAACAGCTAGGGTACTACTGTGCCAGGTTTCCTTACATTTTAAAAGAGAAGTTTTCATCTGCAGAAGCCATTACACCCCAAAGAACAATGATAGATTGGTGAAGACATTGGTATTTGAGGATGACATTCCTTTGCCCCTAATTGTGAGTGATCCTGTAACACTAGTAATGGCCTGCCAGCTGCAGGGGAGAAGGACAGAGGCATCCTGAAGACTCAAAACCCACATGCCATCCCAAGCACATATACGCTCGCATACTTCAGGCCTTGCTCCTTCAAGGGTGCGGCTTTCGGAAGGCGCTCCAGGCCACCCTACCTGATGCCACTTGCTGGGGCTGGGTGTGGATGTAAAGAGCATGGTAGTCACCATGGTGATCAGCGCATGCGCCGCCTCTTCCAGCCTGACAGCCCCAGTTCCTAAGCACCCAAGAAGATTGTCAGTGTCTTTCCCTGAATGTCTCTTAAGTATACACAGTACTGGCAAGCTGAAATGCAGAAAATAAACTTAGGCAAAATTAACTTTAAAAAATATGGAGAAAGGGAAGAAGAGAAGGAAGGACTAAATGTTGACCTGTAAGACTGAATGGACCAGCTTACGGTTACTTGTGGCTCTAGAGCCCAGTTGATTGCCTGACCCATTTCAGATACTCAATAATGCTTATTCAGAAACCAAAGAAAATTAATGCATATTTTGTACCAGTAACCTCAGTATGATTATTTGTCTTTTCTGCTTAATCCTGAAAAAATATAACAAAAAGTAGCTTAAGGTACAGTAATTCTTTAATATTGTAAGGCAAGTGGACAGCGTACATAATCTCTATCTTTATTTTCACTCTGTTAATTTTACAGTAAGATACTACTGTAGAATGAGGGAAATGCTTATGTAGATAACTGAATTATTTATATTAGAAACTTTCACTCATTGAATCAATTTTTAACACTGTTAGTGTCAGGAATTATTCAGTATCTTCTGTGCATTTCTCAGTTTTCTTATCTGTAAATTATAAATAATACTAATACTTGTCCATAGGGGTGTGTAAAGATTAAGCGAATTACTATTTAGAAAGCTTGGGGTAGTTTCCTGGAATATAGGAAGCACTATATAGGTTTCCTGCTTATTCTTCTTATAATTAATAACTAGAGCTATTTGAAAGTCAAGTGTAAGTTTTCATCTCAAAACGTTATTTCACATGAATCTGTACAAATATCAGGGATTCAGTTTAGGAGAAACAGTTACACATGAATTAAGGCCCACACACTCTAACCAATGATTCCATCAGAAATTAGTCTTGTCCAGCCAAAACTGAAATAAATTGACTCAAAATAATACACAAGCAAATCAACTATAATTGAACTCTTTTAAAGGGAAGATAAATTTTAAAAGCCAGAGAGCAGCTATGTTTTCCTCCTCTAGAGCATTTCATCCATGTATTCAGCACAGATCACAGGCCTGACCAGTGACCCATGAGTGTACACTGCCAATCTCTCAGTGTTCCTCCAGCATCAGTGCCCAGTACTCCATGTCCGAGGAAACCAGGAATCTGAGAATTCAAGGAACTTTCCCAAGGCCACACAGTTAATAGATGGCAGAGTTGGATTCATATCCTGAGGACAGAAGGCTTGTCCTATGTAGCTTTGAAGCCCAATTACCTAGAACAAGGCCTGACAGGGTAGGCACCAGGAAATGTTTGTGAAATGAATAAACAAAAGAATCATCACTTGAAGAGATGATCAACAAACCTGTATCAATTCAAGTTGAAATAACTCACCGTAATGACAGGGCAGCATTTAAATAGAAGGTGAAGTCATATTTTAGATAAAGCTTATCATAGCCAAATGAAGAAACATTTGCACTCCTAAAATCTTTTCTTTAGTCATGTAACACAATGACCCAGTGTTTCCTAAGCTGAGAATTATATGTTGCCTGAAACTCTCTCTCCCTGATTGAACAGCATATGCCAAATTTAAAGCAACAATGAACTATTACATCTGTACCATCCCAAAAAAGAACAGATAAAATAATCTAAAAGACCTATAATTAATTTAATCAAAAATTTAAAAAACAGGCATCTAATGTTTTTAGCATTCCTTTTGGTGGTGAGCCGATAGTGATAATAAAACACTTACCTAATAATTTACTCAATTAAATATGTCCTGTGTTTATGACATAGTAATAATATGACATAATAATAATAAGCCTAATGGTATAAAGACTGTTTTTAACAAAAACCAGATGCAAGCAGTTTTAAATATCTGCTACTATTTCCTTTCTGATGTCTAAACATGTCTTTACAAGTTGCAGACCTCTTTGCCTCTTCATGTAGCAAATTGAACATAATTTTTCTTTTCTCAGGGTGCCATTAGTGATTCTAGTAAAGTGTATCCTGGGTCAGAACTTCAGAACAAGGCCCTTTTGATGTTTATTTTTACCCCTATACACACACACCATGATTACTTTTAAGGTTAGTATAACTTCCTTTCAAAGCAGGACTCTTGTTCAAAGCTGGGTAGAATAAAATATGCTTTTTCTATCATCTCAGGACAACTTTTGCAACAGTTTATAAAAGTGAACTTGGCCTGCTAAACCTTTCACTTGCTTACAATTGTCACCAAAGTACAATAAGCCCCTCCTTTCCTAACCCTTTTTAATTCTCTCTCCCCAAATGTTGGAAAAGATCACAATAAAAAGAACTATATATATACAAAATAACTTTTGAGTTTAAATGAAGACAAATATATTAAGGGAATTGCTACCTTGCTCAAAACAACAACACAAAGTTTATTAGAAAACAAAAACCAAAAAGTTATTTCAGAGACCTACACCTTTCAAAACAAGGAGAAAAATCTTGTCCACAAAACCGCATATTGAGAAACATTTTGAGGACAAGGCCTGAAAGAGCTGGCAGAGTGCAGTTCTGCTGCCATTTCTCTGGCAATTATGCTGGCCTCAGCAAAGAACTGGATCCACTATCTTTGTTTCACTTACTCCTGGGGAAGCTCACCATCATAACTAAACAGAGAAGACTTAAGAAAGACCCACAGAGGCACCAGAAATCCTTCCCTTTCATCTACCACTGGGAATTTTGTTCTCATCTATTACAGTGTTGTCCAATCTTAGAGAACATTCAGAACAAAGGCTCTCAGGATGAGTATGGATTCTTGGACAAGAAGATAACTTTGTCCTCATTAATGATCACATACTTCGGACAGCAACCATCACTGTGCCCCTTAGCATTTGTGTATGTGTGTACAACATAAATATTTCATATGAACTGATTAGATGATGCTTTGAAGATATTCTGGCTACAGGGCAATGGCTAGTGTTGCCCAGGAAGTGTTGTGGACTTGTAATTTGGAGTGTATCTCCTTTCAACTACTGCCCAATAAGTAAATGAAACTCCCCAAAAAGGAATGGATAAGACCTGCCTATCCACTCCAGCCTGCAAGGCATAAATTAGCAAGGAAGGATAACTTGCTGACAGGACTGAGCAAGCAGACAGAAGCAATTTCCAGCAAGTAGCCAATATCACACTATTGCTGAATGTGTATATCTTTCATACCAGACTGTGGGCACTTTACTGATAATATTAGAACTATCAATTATTGTGAGTAAATGGAAGGATGTTTCTGTTGAAACCAACCGATAAAAGGCTCTGGACTTTGAACATTTACAGAATCAGAAACTAAGAACTTATGATCTAGCATGTGAAATGAGGAAGAGTCTACCCCAGCTTTGGGGGGAAGGAGCTCCATGGACACATGGAAAAGCTTGGTGAAGTGGGAGGACAAAAGGAAAACAGGAATCTAGACTGCTCAAAATGTACCTCTCACTGAGGCAGTTTCAATTACTTGATAGGAGTAAAGAGCATTAACATAGTACCTCCCTATGTAGGATTCCTAGTTTGTTAAGTGGATTTTTACTCCAGTTAACTTCATAATATTAATAATTTTTTCATTTCATGATGAAAGTTATGCCTTTGCAACAAATAGTCTTTCCATCCTCTAATAAAATGAGTTAGGACATGAAAAGTGCACAGAACAGTACCTGGCTTATAGCAAATGTGACATAAAAGCTGGCTACTTTTGTTATTATCAACATCCTTAGTACCTCGGTTAAAGCACTTCTCTAGATTAATATCAAAGTCTCTGAGCTGGAACAAACGGGCACTGATTGACTTTTATAGTCAAGATTCTAGGATAGATCTAGTGAATGAATACTTCCTCAGGATGCTGCCTTCTCACTGGGATATCTCATTTCATAACCACATTCAAGATCATGCACAGCCATCATGGAAAGATACGTATTTATTCCACGTATATGAGTCATGCTGTTCTCATTCCAGTAAAACTCAAATCTCCTCACTCATAATGAGGAGTGACCTTCAGACCCTTTGTTTTATACTAATTGTTCTGTTTTTTAATTATAAAATTGACAAGTCTATTTTAATCACCGTTTTCCCCCATCAAGCTTGACTCCAAATGCTATACAATTCAAACACTGAGCCTATTAAAGGCAAACTCTTGAGACACCAGGAAAGGAGATCAGTTTAGAGAAATAACAGCATCACTGGAGTAAGTCAATGGCTTTCAAAGAAAACTACTGTGTTGAAAGAGCTACCACTCAATAAGATACATAAAACCTAATGTATTTGAGAGGCTACTCTAATGAAGGGTCATGTTTTCTTCACCTTCTCATCCTCCACAAATCCAAACATAGTGTTTTGTGAAGGACAGGCTTTCAATTAATATTTGCTGAAAGAAATAACCAGTCACACTTAATATGATGTACTTTCTATATAACATACACGCACGCCATCACTCTGCATCAATATAAATTAAAATATCTCCCTTAAATATACTCATATTATTTCTCCAGACCCTCGTGCCCAGAGCTTGGTAATCTATCATCAGCCAATAAGTATTTATCAGGCGACTAGGTTTCGCTCTTCCCTTGCAAATCTCCAGGGGATTTAGCTCTTATCCAGGGCATGAATCAGAACAACACAGTGGCTAAGAGTGTGGCCCACCCATACAGCACCTGTGTGTCCTGAGGCTAGCTATGAACCCACCTGGAACTCATTCTTCATCTGTAATATGAGTATTTTTGATAATAGTTTTTAATAATAACAGCTCCCTCAGAAGTTTGTTGTGAAAATTAAATTAATAAATGCACATAAATAATAATATGAACTTAGTAAATAGTGCTATTACTGGCTCTCTATTAATAGGTTAATTAACCCAAATATTATTTAACAAAAAAAAATCACAAATATCAGCTGTATCCAAGAGCAGTACACCGAAAAACTTTGGAAATCACGTAATTTCTTGCTACTATTTAGACAACACTAATAAAATCCTCTGGTAAAGACTTACTACAGTCACACAAATAAAAATGAGATTTCTAAGTTCAGCTCACTCTGACATTCAAAATAATAATATTGTACTTCAAAATAATGACAATATTAGCCAGTATTTATTGAGCACTTATTGTGGCATTCTTCCATGCTGCATTATGTTTTAATACTTATATTTCATCCAAACATACAAACTCTTCCACCATACTGACCAATACATTATGCTCACGATATCAAAAAGTATAAGAAATCTATTACGTATCTAGTTAAATAACTTAATACTTCATTAATTTTCAGTTCTTAGGCTACCTAAAGTTAATTATATATCAGCTAATAAATTTAATGGAGGCAGTCTCAATCCTAATGCAAAGCACACTGTGAACAAGAAAATGTTCATTTCCTTTCCTACAGTATTACATGCTTAAATAAAATGCCCATACTTGTAAGTGAAAGCCTAAAACATTTTTTAAAAGTCTTGATTTCTCAATTACTCATGATCCTCTGATCCTAATTAATACTGAGACAGCCAAATCCAATGGTCTATGATACCCCAAACTTCTATCTCCAGAGGACTGCTGTATGCAATAAACTATTCTATGATGTTACTACTGTGAAGACTGAGATAAGCATAAGACTATAGCCATGTTCATAAATGCTTCCAGAACTCCAGACTCCGGAAATAAATTCATTCGCTCCATACATAATTACTGTATGCCTACAATACATTAGGCACTGTTCCAGCTCCTAGAAATACAACAGTAAACAAAACAACATATCCTGGCCATCTTGATGTTTCCATACTAGAAGGGGGAGACAAACTAAAGAAATGTATTAAAATAGGACTCTGACTCTGAAAGGCTGAGGAACCAAGCCTTCGTGCCAAACACTCCCTCTTTCTCCAGCGAATACTATGACAAGGAGCATTTATTTCAACCTGTGGCTCCCCACCCTGTGGAGAATAAGAAAGAATCAATGTTGGAGAAACTGAGAGTTGACTACGCTCAGAAGAATTCCAAACTAGAAAGAGAAGCCTCAACGAGACAACCCTGTAAGCTTAGGGACATGCTGGTCTGAGAAATCCAAGGGCAAGAAGAGAGGTTGGTTGAGGTGGCTGTGAGCACAGAGGTGAGGGTTTGCTGAGGGAAGAAACTGCACAGTGACTGATGGCAGACCAAGGGGCTGCTCCCTGTGTCGCGTGTGTGTGTGTGTGTGTGTGTGTGTGTGTGTGTGTGTGTGTGTGTGTGTTAGTGAGAGAGAGACACAGAGAGAGAGAGAATCAGCCCTTCTGGAGCTGACTTAAAGTCACTTTGCCCAAGAGGGACAACAGGAAAGGTGATTAGCATTGGGCCAAGGAGATCAACCTGTAGGGACAGAACATGACCTGTCAGGGGCCCTGCTGACCTGGCAAGGGCTCCACACTGTCACCTACAACCCACCACACTAAGCAAGACTTGGCCCAGCTTAGGGCAGAAGAAGCCTGGGTGGCAGAGAGGCAGAGACACGAGGGGGTCAGAAGGGACCCCCCAGCCCCATCCCCTCTCCAGTCTTCCACAGGCAGTGGCACACATTAGGAAGAAGCTTTAGCTTTAAATAATGTATTATAGTTCTAATAGTTGCACTGGCCTGGGGATATGAATTACTGATCGGAGACAGACTGGGGCACTAAAGTGACCAGAGGACATTTTGTTATCTAAGAGTTAGCAGATGAGCTTTGTGGACTGCTTAGAATTTCACCCAGTCACAGAGGAACAGCTGTATGGCTGGGATCCTCAAGTCCAGCTCTTGCTATGGATTGGCTGCACAAATAAGTTCAGATAGCTATAAATATTGAGAAAAACAAAACTGGATCACAGCATGGAAAATGAAAGTTGGAATGGGGTAAGGAAGCTTTAGCTAGGGAGGTAAGGGAAGGTGGTTCTAAGGAGGGCCATGTGAGATAAATCTGAATTACAGAAAGAGGGTACCCAATCGAAAGAAGTACCACAAGCAGAGAGAACTGGGTAGGTGCACACGTGCCCAATCAAGTCTGTGTGAATTCTACAACAAATCATAACTACTATTTGTGTAATAACTTTATTTTTTGTTTAAAATTATATCTGCTCATTTGATCCTCACAAAGCCTAATAACCCTGAAGAATATGGATCTCCATTTGCAAGAGGGGAAAACCTGACCCAAAGAAGTGACATCCAGGTCAAGGCAGGGACTCGGAGCCACACTAGGCCTTGGCTGCAGCACCCAGCAGGGTATCTCTGCCCTTGTACGTGAGCACTGAGGCTGTTTCTGTATCAAGGTCTGCCCGCCCCCACTCATGCTGACTGCTCTGCCTGCTGAGCTCCATCAGAGACAGTGGTCCCTGCTTCAGGGATACTTGCAGGTCTGGTTCCCCAGAATAGAGGCTGAGGTAGATTCACATAGCAGGAGGATCACTGGGCAGAGATCCCCGTCAGGGAGTGAGGAATGCAGGACCCTCGGGAGGAAAGGACTAAATTGTTACGCTCTTGAAATGGGGGCCTCAGCTGATAGGACGTTCTGGAGCTGCCACAGTCCTTCAAAGACTCCCCAACCTTGAGGCCTTTGCAGCCCCTGTTGAATAATCATTGGGTCTAGGCTTCCCCTGGTCTGGGGAGGAGAAGTTCATGGAAGGTGGTTACCTTCAGCCACCACCAACTCCCAGGGAGGGATTCTGCTGTGAGTTGTCACAGAACCACTTCCTGGCAGCAGGAAATAATGCCTCAGTCCTGAAAGGGGATTCCCAACCTACACCACAGCAGCCACTGCACACAACCCATTAGAAGAGATTCTGACAGAGAGAAGAGCCTCAAGAGGAAGTCAGTCTGGATGGAACAGTCCAGAAATCCCACCCTTGAGTAATGTGAATTATCCTGCCCAATGAAAAAAGACTTAAGTGAGAGATGATCATCACCACTGGGCACTGGAACAGCCACAGCTGGTGGCCACAGCTGACGGTGAAGAGGCCCAGGCAAGGCCCGTTTGCATACACATCTGTTTCCTGACCTTCTCCTGTTGATGCCGCCCTCCTGGCTCCCCCAAGCCTTCCTGCCTTGCTGATATTTCAGATGTTTCAACATTCCATTCAGCTTCTTGCCTTTTTCATTGCCTTTAATAACCACTCCCCTTTATTAAATGTTCTCTTTGTAAAATATCTAGAGTGATTCCTGATTTCTGGTTGGGCCCTGACTGATATAATCCTACTGAGATAATTGCAAATTTTAATATCTGAAATAGAAAATCGAGAATTCTAAAAAATCCAAGATTTATAAAAGACTTAGGAAGTTTAGTCAAATCCCTATCTTTTAATTAATCCCCTCACAATCACATTGTAAAGTGATCTTCTCATTCTCTGTTAACTCTCTCTTTGTTGCTTTAGGTTAGAAAAAATGGCTTGAATTTTCAGGGAGGGGGATTTCGGGTTGATTAAAGAAAGAACTATTTGAAGATATTATAGACTTCCCAGGGCAACAGATAGCTCCCTGGCACCACTAGTATCTGAGAAGAAATCACATAGCCAGCTGGCATGTCTATTGCAGAAGAGATTCCACCACTGGTTGCTGCTTAATAACTCCCAAAACTCTTCCAGCTCTAGAATTCAGTGATTCTGTAAGTTGCATCCCTCAATAATCAGATAACACCCACAAGTGAAGAAGATTGAGACTCCAAGCATTTTTCATCACTCTAATTTTTAAAAACAAAATTTGTTAACATTTCACCAGATAACTAACTTATCATCATCTTCTATAGGACAGTAGGATAAGGCCTGACATTTTCTGTTTAATCATAGACATGAAGAAAACACCAGAAATACTCAGATAATCTTTCTCCTGCTCATAGCACTGAGATTAAAATAAGTGAACATCCCTGGCCTAAACAACAACAGTGGAGACACTGAAATTTTATATTTAAGACTACTCCAAGAACTACATTCAAGAACTACATTAAAGAACCACCCTTTAATTTATGACACTAATATTCTCCATATGCTGGGATATACTTATAGGAAAAACAGTCACACATACATACACACACACACACACACACACACACACACACACAAACACAACTCATCAGACCAAACGGAGAACAGAGGGTCGTGGAGCAATTTTTATATGTCTGCATCTCACTTCCAGTTCAGGTGGGGTCTGTATCAGCACAGGGTCCCAGCAATGTACAGTGGCCAGATAGGCTCCTGAGGCCAATTCAAATTCACTCACTGTTTCAGGCACAGACTGTCTGGGAGCAGGGACTGCAGAGCTTGCCAATAGCTCTTTCAACCTGCCAATGCACTTTCCTACCAATTCATGAGACATGTACAGACACAAACTCCAAAGTCTGAGTATGTTTAAACCTCTGTCTCCCTGAAAAGATACACTGCATTCACTGTTCCATATCCATCACTTGCATATGTTGACCTTGCACCACTAGAAATCTCTAACCCAGGATGTCTCAAAACGCAGATTTTAGAAATGCATGGGTTGTGAGCCCTAGATATTCAAAAAAAATGTGTGACATCCTTTCTTAAAGAGTCCCTCTGCAATTACATAAACAAACAAATAAATAAAGTTAAAAAATAAATAAATAAATAAAGTTATGTTGACTATCAGTCATGGTTCTTTATACTAAAATGCAGGAAAGAGAAAAATAAATCCACACAATGCTGCTCTTAGATGCCAGCTGGAAAGATGCATGAGGGCTTCCCTTTCCAACCCATTCTTACCTCCTCTCCTATTACAAAAAGCACTTGCAGATGCCTGTGCACTCATTTATGCTTTGTTTGTGCACTGACCTCGTAACATTTGTTAATTTGGGATATTTCTATACATAGAAAGGGTTTATTTTTTCCTTTCGATTTTATGTTTCATCTACAGTCTTTCTGAGAGTGTCAGTTTCTGTTGCACCTGAGCTTAAACCAATGCACCCGGGCACAAACCAATGGGCATTTCTGACATTGTTGCACATTCAGGGCTGGTTAGTTTGAGAACACAGGAAAGTTAAGGGGTATCATAGATGTATAAAGGGGGGAATCCAAGTTGCCTAATTTTAAAATAAAATAATAAAAGACCACCTTGATATAAAGGGATAGATCAATTTAATTGAATATATAAAGGTACTCGTTTTTAAAGAGCTTTATTGTGAATAAACACAAAACCTTCTTTCTTAGAAAAATGAGTTCCAAACCATGAAGTAGGAGTTGCCTGTATGTTATAATCTTGTTTCTGAGGACAGAAACTATTCTATTTATGCTGAATGCTTTATGAATGAGACTGTTGTGGGCAGGGCCTCACAAACAATGCACTTTTGGTTTGATAAGGATTTGCATACACTCACATTTCTCTACCATTTCTTAACTTTCTATATTAAGGGATTAGTTGACATAGAAGCACTATTATTTAGGTTTTTCTAGAGACAGAAAAATCAACATGGCATATCTACAGTCATAACTATTAGGATGAATAGTCATAATGTGCTTTATGAAATTTATAGTAAATGGAGAGAATGGGAAAGATAGAGTCATTACCCCTTGTTTTGTGTACACCATGGTCTTTACTTCTTTTTCTAAACAGACCATCATTAACAAGGAAATCACCATCAATGACCTTTCCCACGCCACTCTGTAGGTGGGGTCAAACACAATTTCATTTTCCATTCATAAATATACAGCCATTACACTTACCTAAGACACTTGGCACACTCCTTATTTCTTACAATAATAGTGTTTTAAAAAAACAAATTAATAAAATTAACTTAGTGTGATTCATTTTTATACTTGTGAAAGAACGTCAAATAAAAAAATTCACAAACCAGACCATGCTTCCTAATTAGAACCTCAGAAAATACAGTCACTATGCTTGTCTATACCTTTAGGTTCTTGTAAAGCAAACAGAAAGGGATCTAAAACTTTGCAGCAAGAAGCTTGAGGAACTATATGTCCACACAAATTAGTCTCTTTCATTATGTTATTGAGGCATATTTAAGAAATCTCAACTGATGCACGAACAAATTATGACTAAGACCAGGCTTCCTACAACATTCTCCTGCCTAGTGGCTGAAAACTGTTAGACATAGCTCTACCTCTTATAATTGCCACCACATTCTCCCCAGAAAACCAATATACAAATGCATGAGCCAATGTTGTCATGCCATTTTCCTTATTTTATTGACAGTACTTCGAGTGAGTTAGTGTTAGCTAGCAAAAACATTCCAGTTATACTGCCAAGCCTACTTATGAAGGCCTAATAGGGAACTTATTAGTTGTGTAAGTGACAAAAACATGTTGAATCACAAACAAGTTCCATACAGCTCTACTTGATGCAATGTTATAATGTTTGACACCTACTCTCTGCCACACCAGCCCTGCTGCACAGATAACATCTCTGCTGTTGGATAAAGACAATTCCCAGGAGCCCAGCAAAATACATTTAGACTGTATAACTTTGTGATACGGAATAGTAAAAATGTCTTACCTTGCATAGTCACTTTTGTTGGTTCTGAGAACAGAGGAATGAGCAAGAGGTAGATAAGGTAGACAAAGGACAGCCCATTGTATCGGAATGCACATGCTGTGGGTGGGAAGAGAGAAGAGAAGGAAAAGGTCATTAACATCAGCAGGCTGGTAGAACCAGGGGTGCACAACAATAGTGTGGGTGATGGTACTAGATATCACTGGATCAAACAGTATCACTTCCTAAAGAGATTTGTCAAATACAAAGGAATAAACTTGAGTATTTATTCCATGTCCACCACCATGTTAAGCATAATGAGAAACAGAGAATTAAAATACATGGCTCCTGCTCCTAACATCTCACCAGGAGGTATCAAGGTTAAACAACAAAACCATTAAAAATAATAACAGCCACAATAATTTATTAAGGGATGGACATTATAAAGAGACATAAATTATAAATCATAAAATGTTGGAGGGGTGGGTGATAAAAGTGCAGACTTTTTATATCAACTTTGAATAGTCAGTTATAACTATAAAATGTTTTATATAACCCTAATAGTAACCACAAACCAAAAACCTATAGTACATAAACAAAAGATAAAAGAAATCAAAGCATATATCTAGAAAAAAATCACCAAGTCACAAAGGAAGACAGTAAGAAAGGAAGAAAGGAACAAAGGAACTCCAAAACAATCAGAAAACAATTAATAAAATGGCAATAGTCTTTAGCTATCAATAATTACCTTGAATGTAAATGGATTAGTAGCCAATCAAAAGGCATAGAGTGGCTGAATAAATAAGAAAACAAAACCCAACTACATGCTGCCCACAAGAAACCCACTTCACATTTACCAACACATATAGACTGAAGTTGAAACTATGGGAAAAGATACTCCATGCAAACAGAAACCAAAAGACAATAGGGACAGTTATATTTAGATAAAATACACATTAAGTCAAGAACTGTAAAATGAGACAAAGTCATTAGATAGTGATAAAGGGATAAATTCATCAAGAATCTATAACAGTTATAAATACATATGTATCCAGCATTGGAGCACTTAAATATATAAAGTAGATTTAAGAGATACGAAGGAAGAGATAGGTGGTAATATATAATAATAATAGTAGGGAACTTCAATATTCCACTTTCAGCAATGAACAGATGATTCAGATACAAAATCAATATGAAAACATCAGACTTAAACTACATTTTAGACTAAATGAACCTAACAGACATATATAGAACATTCCATCTAATAGCAGCAAAATACATATACTTCTCAAGTACTCACGGAATATTCTCCACAATAGAACATAAGCTACACTACAAAACAAGTCTCAACAAATTTAAAAAGACTGAAATCATATGACATATCTTTTCCCACCACAATGGTATGAAACTAGAAATCAACAACAGGAGGAATTTCAGAAAATTCACAAATACATGGAAATTAAACAGCATGCTCCTGAGCAACCAATGAGTCAAAAAAGAAATTAAAAGAGAAATTAAAAATACCTTGAGACTAATGAAATCAGACACACCATACCAAAACTCACTGAATGCAGCAAAAGTAGTCCTAAGAGGGAGGTTTATAGCAATAAATGCTAAACTAAAAAAATAAGAAATATCTCAAATAAGCAACCTAATATTACATCTCAGGGAATTAAAAAAAGAAAAACAAACTAAGCTCAAAGTTAGTAGAAAGAGGGAAATAATAAAGGTCAGGGCAGAAACAAAAAAATAGAGACTAGAAAAACAATAGAATAGAAAATGTCAATAAAATTAAGACTTGGTTTTTTGAAAAGGAACAAAATCGACAAACCTTTAACTAGACTAAGAGAAAAGGAGAGAAAATTCAAAAAATAAAATCAGAAATAAAAGAGGAGACATTATCACTGATATAAATACCACCAATAAAACAAAAGAGACTACTACAATTATACACCAACAAATTGAATAACCTAGAAGAAATAGATTCCTAGACACAAACAACTTACTAAGATAGAATTATGAAAAAATAGGAAAATCTGAATAGGCCAATACCAAGTAGGAAGACTGAATCAGTAATAAAATTCTCCCATTAAAGAAAATCTCAAGACCTGATGAATTCTACCAAACATTTAAAGAGAATTAATATCAATCCTTCCCAAATTCTTCCAAAAAATTGAAGAAAAGGTAATACTTTCAAACTCATTCTATGAGGTCAGCATTGCCCTAATACCAAACCAGACAAGGGTAACACGAGAAAAGAAAATCACAGGCCAATATCCCCGATGAACATAGATGCAAAAATCCTCAACAAAACAGTAGAAAATCCAATTCAACAGAATTTAAAGAATCATTTACCATGATCAAGTGTGCTTTATCCCAGGAATGCAATAATGTTTCAAAATACATAAATCATGTGACACAGGACATTAACAGAATGAAGGACAAAAACCACATGATCATCCCAACAGATGAAGAAAAACTATTTCACAAAATCCAGCATCTTTTCATGATAAAAACTCTCGACAAATTACATATAGAAGAAATATACCTCAACACAATAAAGGCCATATATGATAAACCCACAACTAATATCAAACTCAACAGTGAAAAATTAAAAGCTTTTCCTCTAAGATCAGAAACAAGACAAGATGTCCACTCTTGCCACTTCTATTCAACACAGTGGTGGAAGTTTTAGCCACAGCAATTCGGCCAAAACAAAAAAAAAAAAAAACCAGAAATAAAAGGCATCCAAAAAGAAAAAAGTAAAATTGTCTCTGTTTGCAGATGACATGATCTTATACAAAGAAAACCATAGCCAGGTACAGTGGTTTGTGCCTATAATCCCAGCTATCTGGGAGGCTGAGAAGGGAGGATTGATGGAAGCCAGGAGTTTGAGACCAGTCTGGGAAACACAGCAGGCAGAACCGTGTCTTCATGGTGGTGCATGCCTGTAGTCCCAGCTACTTGGGAGGCTAAAGCAGGAAGATCACTTCAGCCCAGGAGTTGAAGGCTCCAGTGAGTTATGATCACACCACTGCACTCCAGCCTGGAATGCAGAGCAAGACCCTATCTCTAAACAAAAAAAGAAAAAAAGAAAAGAAAGAAAAAAGAAAACTCTAACAACTCTAACAACAAGTTGTTAGAACTAATAAACAAATTCAGTAAACTTTCAAGAAACGAAATCAACATACAAAAATCAGCAGCATTTTCAAGGCAGTAGCAGTGAACTATCTGAAAAAGAAATCAAGAAAACAAGTCCATTTTCAATAGTTATAAAAAAGTACTTAGGAATAAATTTAACCAAGGATATGAAAGACCTATGACTGAATACTATAAAACTTTAATAATAGAAATTGAAGAAGACACAAATATAGTCACATGTCTCCTAACAATGATGATACAAACTGAGGAATGCATTGTTAGACAATTTCATCCTTATGTGAGCATCATAAAGTGTATTTACATAAATATAGGTGTATTTACATAAATATAGATGATATTGCCTACTACACACCCAAGCTATTGGGATAGTCTATTATTCCTAGGCTACAAACCCATACAGCATGTTACTGTACTAAATACTGTAGGCAATTGTGACAAAATGGTTAAATATTTGTGTATCTAAACATATCCAAACACGAAAAGGTACAGTAAAAGCAAACATGATATTTATTATAATATAATCTTATGGGATCACTGTTGTATATGAGCCTGTCATTGACCAAAATATTGTTACGTAGCACATGACTGGAAATGGAAAGATATTCTAGGTTCACAGATTGGAAGAATTAATATTGTTAAAATATCCATACTACCAAAGTGATCTACAGATTCAATGCAATCCCTATCAAAAAACTCCAATGACATTTTTTAATAGAAATTGAAAAAAAGTCTAAAATTTGTATGGAATCACTAAAAAGCCCAAATAGCCAAAGCAATCTTGAGCAAAAAGAACAAAGCTGAAGACATCACATTACCTGACTTCAAAATATATTACAAAGCTGTAGTAACCAAAATAGTGCTGACATAAAAAAAAAAGATACATCAACCATTGAAACAGAATACAGATCCCAGAAATAAATCTACATATTTATAGTCAGTTGATTTTAGACAAATGCACCCAGAATGCACAATAGGGAAAGGATGGTCTTTTCAATAAATGATGTTGATAAAACCAGATAGCCACATGCAGAAGAATGAAAGTGGCCCTTATTCACACCACATACAAAAATCAACTCAATATGGATTTAAGATGTAAAAATAAAACATGAAAGTATAAAACTACTACAAGAAAACATAGGATTAAAGCTTTATGGCATTGGTCTGGGCAATGATTTTTGGATATGAGCCTAAAAGCACAGTCAACAAAAGCAGAAGTAGACACATAGGATTACATCAAACTAAAAAGCTTCTTCACAGTTAGGAAAACAATCAACAGAGTGAAGAGACAAACTAAGGAATGGGAGAAAATATTTGCAAACCTGATAAGGGGTTAATATCTAAAAGATATAAGAAACTCAACCAACTCAATAGCAAGAAAACAAATAACTCTATTTTAAAATGAGTAAAGTACTTGAAAAAATGTTTCTCAAAAGAAGATATACAAATTGCCAGCTGATATACGAAAAATGCTCAAAATCACTAATCATGAGAGAAATGCAAATTAAAACCACAATATCACCTCACACATGGCAAAAAATATAAATGACAAAAGATATTAAAAAAGACAAAAGATAACAAGTGTTTCGAGGATGTGGAAAAAGGGAAACCTTGCACACTACTGGTGTGAATATAAATTAGTAAAGCCACCGTTATGGAAAACAATATGGAGTTACCTCAAAAAAGTAAAAATAGAACTACTATATGGTATAAAAATTCCACTGTTGAGTAAATAGCTAAAGGAAATGCAATAAGTATCTGGAAGAGATATCTACACTCTCATGTATATTGCAGCATTATTCATACTAGCCAAGATATGGAATCAACCTTCATATCCATCAATGGATGAATGGATAAAGAAAATGTGTTATCTATACATAATGGAGTGTGACTCAGCCTTAAAAAATAAATTCTGTCATTTGCAACAACATGGATGAAACTGGATGACATTATGTTAAGTGAAACAAGCCAGGCACAGAAAGATAAATAACACTTCATCTTACTTGTATGTGGAATCTTAAAAAAGCAGAACTCATAGAAGTAGAGAGTAGGATGGTGGTTACCAGGGGTTTGGTGGCAGTGAGAGGGGGTTGGGGAGATGTTGGTCAAGGGATACAAAGTTTCAGTTAGACACAAGTAGTAAGTTTAAAAGCTCAATTGTACAACATGGTGACTATAGTTGATAACAATGTATTGCATTCTTGGAAACCACTAAGAAAGTAGTTTTTTGTTTTTTGTTTTTTTTCTGTTAGGCCCCACTTTATTGGTTTAGAATCACTAGCTTCTGTTCATTTTGCTAAGTTCCACTTTCTATGGTTTGTATTTAAAAAATAACAGGATTTCCCTCTTGTTTTCCAAATATGAAACATAATAACATTAAAAGTTCTTTTTAAAAGTATAATACATATCCTGCCTCCCCCCAAATCAAGACTCACTGAGCCAAGCAGGTCTAAACAAGGGTGGACTGAAATCTTTATTATTGAATAATACAGACATAGCAAAGTGGTGAATAGGAACTTAGCCCCAACCTTCAAAGGCAGGTGAGATGGAATGGTTTTCAAGAAGCCAAGCTGGGTTTATCCCAATTTACATAAGGATTTTTACAAAAAACATTGAGAGCAAGAATTGCACTTAATAATATACGAAGGCCTTTGTTTAGGGCCTAGACCTCTCGCAAGGGTTTTCATCTCCCACAGCTTTATACTCACTCCCAGTGAATAAACACCACAGTAACTGCAATCTAACAGCCAACACACTCCCCACGTCCAGTAACTCAGGGTAAAGAGAGCCATACTCCTGCAGCTCTGACAAAGTGATGAACAACCGCTTTGCATGAATTAGAAATTTAAAAAATATAAAACACTTTCAGCCAGCTATGCGTAAGGAACCTAGTCTCCATCATGAACAGAAATCCTCCTGTCCTTCAGTAGTCATGTCTATTCCAAATCCTTGAGGTTTCCCCCAGCCTTGTTTCAAGGACTTGTGGGGTCTGCGATAAGCACTGCAAGTTAAACAGGACCATGGGCCACACTCAGGGGACTCAAGCTTTGAGTCTGTCACTCTATTTCTCCGAGGAGATGGGCTGCACAGTTAGCAATGGAGCCGGCTGGTAAAGGTATAACCAGGTGACAGGCACACTGTCCCAAGGATAAACCTGGCCCTAGTAGCATCATGTTGTAACCACTATGGATTAGAATTACGGATAACAAAATGTGACAGACCTCAAGAGAGCAAATGATTTACTCCTCTGCTGTCAAACCCACAGAGTAACGCCTCCAAGGTCATACATTAGGAACTCATGCAGGAACTCATTCTTTATGCTTGATGACCCTGTTTTCCCACTCCCACATGCCACCAACAAAAGGTGGAGTGCAATGTGGGGCTGATCATAGAAGGAAGAATGGCAAACTTGCCACAGATCACATTCTTACCCTGGATCAGGTCTCACCTGCCGCCTGGCCAACTCACAGAAAGGCAAGTTTCGGTACAATGCCAGACTTTTTCTTCTGCCAGCCAACAACTGGTCACATTGCCTATTTCAAGGTTACAGAGGAGCCGCATGGTACAAAAGTGGGGCAGGAGCAGATAAATCTTCCTCCGGGCTTTCCAGAAATGGACACCATCAGGAAGGCCGCCTCTGGAAGCAGGCACCCAAGGGACGCCAGAAAACCCTTCGCTCCTGGGACTCTTGGGGCCTGTTTCTTAGGCATCGAAAAGCCTCCTCCATTTCTGGACCGAAGGGGAGGGATGTTCAGGTCACAGGCCAGGCTGGCAGGGGAGGGAGGGCAGGTCCTCCAGACCCCAGCAGAGGTAGACTAAGGAAGGCCAAGGGTTCAGAAGACAGGAAAGGCGGGTTTCTTGGGGCTGGCTGGGGCACCTCGCCCTGTTCCTCTCTCCAATTAAATACACAAGGCGACGATGATGATTGTGAGGAGAGAGAAAATGAAAGTCACGTCTCGGACCTCGTCCCACTGGAATTCTTTCCCGGCAGGGTCTTGCTAATGCCTGCGCGGGGCCCCCGCCGGCTGGAGTCGCCCTTCGCGCTCCTGCTGTTCTCCGAGCGCGGCGGGAGGCGTCGAAGTGGCACGTGGCGCCGTCGCGCCCGAGCGGCGGCCGGCGGGGCACGGGGAGAGCCTGCGTCCGCTGTGGGCGTCCCGGAGGGCTGGGCTCGCACGGGTCCGTGTCGCTGAGCAGGCCGCGGTCATACTTGCGACGGAGGGTGGCGCTGCGCGGCACCGCGCGGGCCTGTTTGATGCGCGGGAAGCGCTCGCGGGCCGCGGGCCGGGCGGCAGACGGAGCGCTGCGGGCGCCGTCTCGGGGATCTGCGCCTGCGCGGCGGTGGTGCGGCGGGCGAGCGGCTCAGGACGCCCGCAGGGACGCGCGGCCCCCCGGGGTGTGACTGCTCCCGCCCGGCCCCGAGCCGCGTTCTGTGGCGAGTCCCGGCGGCCACAGCCTCCGCAGAGACAGCCGTGGCTACCTCGGGCCGCGGAGAAATGTTAAATGAGTAGATGTTCAATGTGTTCTCCCCACACAAAAAATAAGTGTGTGACGTGATGCACGTGTGAATTAGCTTAACTGAGCTATTCCACCATGATATACGTATTTTAAAACATCACGTTTTACACACTAAACATGTGTTTTTGTCAGTTAAAAATTAAGTTAAATTAAATTGAAATCTAACCCGGAATCCAGAAGGGATATACCTGAATGAAGACAGGGGCTATAACTAAGCTCCACATTAAACTGGGCGTAATAACATCCCTCCTGAAATACAGAGGACAGCGGGATTGGTGGGGGCGTGAAACAGTCAGGAAGGGCTGGCCATGAAGAGAGGAAACTGAAGAGAAAAGAAAGAGAAGAAAAATATTTTTTAAATGCTATCTATTGGGGCTCTGTACAAATTGCCTCATGTAATCCTCGCTTTTATTAAGGACACTCAAGCTCAGAGAGATTCCATCTCACCTGAATGCTCCCTGCCAGGGTTTGACCAAGTGAGAATTTGAATTCAGGCTGGCCCAGTTCCCAAACCTCTGCGCCCTCCCATGCCACGTACCCTCAAGTAGCCAGAACCTCAGAGATGTGCGGGGTGGGCACCCTGCCTCTGCAAGGTGCCTCATCTGTAAAATGGGCATATTGGTTCTAACTCGTAGACTCATTATGAGGAATAAGTGTAATAATACACTTAAAACACTTGGTCCCTGGCCTTATCCACAGGAAGCCCTCAAAAATACGAGCAGTTATAATTACCCTTAATATTCAGTAGGGAGAACATGGTGTCCAGCATTTAATGTGGAAAGAAAATAAGCATACTATAGCAGTTCAATGCAGAATCTTATTAGATTAATACAGAATGACAACAGATGGGAAGGAGTAAGTATAAGTTTGTGGGATGAGGGGACTAGTTTAACAGATGTCACAGAAGGAGAACTGTTCAATGAAAAGTGGTTGGGAAGAATAAGGAGAGCAGGGAATAGGGAGTTGATATGTTAAACAATAATGTGCCTCTGACAACTTTTGATCAGGAGAAAACATTTCAGAAGGATTAACCCGGTGATTGTATCTGAGTGGGGTTGGTAGGAAGCAAAACTTAACAGTTGCAGTAATTGGGGTATAAATGCAGACTTGGGGTTGGGTGGTGATGCTGCTAACTTGAAACATCAGCAGGTAGAGCACAAAAGCATTTTGTCAAATAGATATGGGGAGGCATAAAGGGCAATTATGTATAGAAAAGTAACTACAAGGCTTGCAACCCAGGTAAGAATAAGAATTATTGCTATAAAAAATGCAAAGTTTAAGAAGAAAGGTGATAAATTTGCCTTTCAACACATTCATGGAATGAAATCTTACAGAAATGGTCAACATGTGGCATGGACAACATTGCTGCTTAGTGGAGACCAACGGAAATAAAAGCCAGCCCAGAACAGAGAGGTTAGTTGAAAAGATAAGAAAGGATGAACTCTCCAAAGGCAAGAGCAATAAAGAGAAGCACAAAGGATGAAGGTGCTTGCCTTGGGTATTGCCTAACTGTGGGGTGAGGGGGGCAAGAAAACTGGCAAGTGTGAAAGAAAAAAGCAGCAGAAAACTTTAAGAAAGATATGAGGAAATCCAGGAAAGTCCAGCTTCACAAAAGGAAAGGTTTTCAAGAAAGAAGTTCACTGGAACAGGGAGGCTAATTGGTCACGATTGTCAGTAAGGATGTCCTTGCAGCTTCTGCAGAAAGGCTTCACCCCACAAGGAAGGCAGGAAGTCAAAGTATAGAAGCACAATAAACATGCTGTCAGAGCCAGGAAACAAGACGGAGAGCCCCAAGAGTCAAAAAAAGAGGAAAAGGGCTGAGCAGAGGAAGCCGGGAGAGTGAACATGGCCTTGGTATGCCTGGTCACGGAGGTGCTGAGCACATGGGACTGGGGCACAGTGGAGGTTGGGGGGCATGCCAGGGTTCAAGTGACAGGGTCCCCAGACCAGATCAAGAAGTGCTCACCTGAGCCACAGTTTGACAACAGGGGCATGGTGCACACCAGCCAAGGACCTGCTTCTGGTGGCTTACTCTGGAAATCAGCAAGGAAAGAAGTGAAATGGGGCAACGTGAGGAGTGGTGTGGTGGGGAAGAGTTGAGAAGTCCTTTTTCATCCCAGAGGAGCCACACACACATATTTGTAGCTTTCTATACCACTGTCCACATCCCAACCTCCTTTCTTAAAGACGCAAAGCTGAAAGAAGCGTCCACACTGTAAATGAGAGTGACAGGCAAAAGCCTAAATGAGGCAATATACAAGAACAAGAACAAGAACAAGAACAAGAACACACAACTGAATTGTCTTTCTGTGCTTTCCCTTCTGCCTCTTAATTCTCATCCAGAGTTGAAGTTTCTTATAAAACAGTCCAGAGATGTTTGGCTATTCATTCCATCAACTAATATTCATTTGAGCATATCCTATGTGCTGGGCACTGTTCTAAGCTCTTGAGCACAGTAGAAATGACAAAGGTCCCTCCCTACCTTGGGAGGCTGACGTTTTGGTGGGGAGACAGGGATGAGCAATCAGCATAATACAAGGCAAAGTATGTGGTAGGTACATCGGAAGGCAAGTGCTAAGTCAATAGCAAGTCCAGGGGAGCAGGGGAACCAATGGTGCAGGGGTGGAGGCAGCTGCAGCCTTCAGCAGGAGTAATGAGTGGCCCCAGGAGGGTGAGATCCAAGGGCAAAAGTGAGGGAGGTGCGCCATCCCTGTGGTGCCCTGTGGGAGAGACTGCCAGGCAAAGTGGAAGCAAGCCTGGGTGGCCTGACCTGCTGAAGACAGCCCCATTGAGAGCCAGGTGTGCAGGCAGAGTCTCCAAGCGGGTCAGATTGTACAGGGCCTTGCAAGGGATCTGAGGACTTTGGTTCTTACCTGGGTTTGAGGTTGCCTGGCCTCTGCTGTGCTTGCAGCTCCATTTCCACCAGTGCCCATCTTGTGCTCTGCACTGATGTCTCCCCAATTGACTGTCCAGGGATCAGTGAGGCCAGGCCCCCTGCTGCAGGCCCCCTTTCTGAACCCTGAGCACTTAGTACAGGGTCCTCCTTGAGCATGACAGCAAATGCTGTGTATGTATTTGGCTGTTTCTATGTTTTATAACCTTGTTAAGTAAGGCTTTCTATTAATACTATCCATGATGGAAATATGTCTACTGATTTCCTATGATTAGCTTTGAAAGTGGGGGAAGAGCACCTGCTCTTCGTTTCCCACATTGTGACATTAATTACCATTATTTATAGCAAAATCCAAAGAGCTTACAAAAAGGATAAGGTTGGCCCAGGGTGGTGGGCAACCTCTAAAACCCCTACCTCCTGGTATTCCACCCGTGTGTGTGATCACCTCCTCTTTAGCGTGGGCTGGACCTACTGACTTGCTTCTAATGAACAGAATACAGTAAAATTATTGAGGTACCACTTCCAAGGTTGAGTTATGAAAGGACTGAGGCTTGCCCCCCTCTCCCTTTGCTCTCTCTGAGAGAGCCAACTGCCATGTTGTGAGCTGTCCAGTGGAGAGGCCCACGTGGCAAGGAACTGAGACTTCCAGTCAATAGCCAGCCCTCGGCAATCAATAGCCACATGAGTTAGCTTGGAAGCAGGTGACTGTGCCCTAACCTGGGTGTACCCGGATTGTGGCCTGCACAAGACTCTGAGCCAGAGGACCCAGGTAAGCCACACCAGCAGTCCTGACCTGTTTGAGACAGTTTTTGTTGTTTTAAATTGCTAAATATTTGCCTAATTTGTCTGAAGTAATAGATAACTAATATCCAAACTAAAAAATGTTAAATACAAAATAAGCCATCTCCAAAAATCTGACTTCATTTACTTTTTGTCTGAAATAATCCCATTTGACTGATGACAGTAGCCAGATTGCTGGATTCTCTGCTCTACTATGTATGTGTGAAGATGCTACCCAGGAGTTACCCAAACTTGTGAGGGCTTTAAATGTCATCTCTAAGTGAGTTGTCTCCATCTAGGGGAAAACATGCCTTTGAACTTGGCAATACGACACATTCAAGCTAGAAAAGCCTTAGAAGGCAAATAGTGACTGCTCCTTTATCAAGTGGATGTTGCCTTTGCTGGGGACCTGGAGACACTTAAAACACTTTCATTACTTTTCACAACGGGTTGTCATATTCTGGCTGCTCAACACCCAAGTCCCTGACACTCAAGTCCTTGACACCCTCCACCCCGCAGGGGACCATCAGATCAGCTTCCCTCCATCCTCTACCTCAAGAATTTACTGTTGACAGATCAATGTGTTCAAAGGAAAAAGATAATTTGCTTTAGCTAAGAATGCACTGTAGTTTCCACTGTTCCTACTTGGCTTTAACCATTCGAAATTATACATAAATCTCCCTAGAAGAATGACAACAGTTGCCAGTAATTTCCCAAACAAAAGATCTTGTCAGGCCTCAAGAGCTCACACTTAAAAAAAGTGAGATAACAAGTTACTAAGTGAAGTGCTTCATAAATATTAGTACTGCCATTTGAATCATAAACACTTGGACTGGCCTCATTAATGAATTTCATTTTCAAAAGATGAAAGTTGGTGTACAATTTTGGAAAAACTCTACAAGTAGGAAAAATAATAGATTTGACTTTGACAACTTGAAGTTTATCAATATAAATGGGGGAAAATATCAAATATAAAATGGTTAAGATATCCATATAACATTTGTAAAAATACTTATGTTGCAATGCATGTATAATAATTTCCCCATTACTTCAGTAAAATCACAGAGAGGCTTATGCACACTTTAATTTACCATTTTGTATTAGCTCAAACTAATAATTTTAGATTATGTTATTAAAGGTCTCAGAGCTGAAATTTTAGAAAGATGTGCCTTCCTGGTTCCTTCATCCCTTAGCAAGACCAAGCAATGTCTCACTATTAATAGCCTGGGAAACAGTACCTTAAATGTTTAGAACCTTCATTTCAACTAAGTTCATTCTGAATGCTCTTCATTGCCTCAAGGAGCTTTTTTTATGTTACCACTTGCCGGAGCAGTAGATAGATACACATTATTCTAAATAAGCAACTTCAATACCAAGTGACAAAAGTTCATTAAATTCAGTGATTCTAGAAACTTTTCGTTTGTTTACATTTTTAATACTTTTCCTTCTGTACTCGGAAGCAATCAATTCCTTTTAAAAGTATATTCTTTCAAAATTCTGGTTACTTTATAAATAGAAAGAAAAAAAAAGAACAGCTGCAAAATATTTACAATGGAGCAGCAAAAAAATTACACAATTGTAGATTTTTCCTAAGGAAGCAAAACTATCAAAGAAATGAGAGACAGGAAAAAGGCTGTTATGTCCCCTGACTCATTGTCTATTTGTGTAGAATTCCTTCCCCCGTTATATATGCTGTGTTTTACATCCGGTTAAAATTGTAAATGTCTCAAATAGTGATGCTTTGGAACAGCACACAGTGGGGACAAGAGTGCTGTCTTCCTCTCCCTCCAGCTCTGACTCCATACCCACAGGAGGTCTTGTCCCAAATGCTTTCTTTAGAAAGTTACAAAAATTGTTTTTTTCAAGATGATGCCAGATGGTCTCTTCCTACTACTGTTTAAAAAGGCAAGGCATATGCTTACGTACATATTCTTACATGTAGCATCTGCATTAGATTCTTTATGTATACCAAAATAATGTTCAAATATTTATGACACAAAAGGCTACTAGAGATATTTTTCAAATAAGAAAATATACTCTCACATTTAGAGATAGTCCTATGGTTTAAAGTTACATTTTTAACCAGGAACATATGAAAGCTAACATTGTTGAAATGAGTATGTCAGTACATTGAATTGATCAGTCATTTATTTCTCACACTTCAAGAAAAAGAACCATTATATTGTATATTAATTTCATTAAAGAAATTACATGAATGTAATTTTAGGATAAAGCCTCAAGGAAAACAAGGCTGTCACAGGGTACTAGATTATATATAGAGAGAGAGGTAGAGTCAAACTGTGTTAGAAAATCATAACCACTGTTCAACTTACTAAAATTTCTAAGCCAATAGAAGGGAAAATCTGGTGAAAAGTATCATATTTGTAAAGGAAAAAGGACTTTGTTCTGAATTTTCTACTTATTCCAAACAACTTGAGATTCTACCTGCAAAGTATGAGTTGAAACAGATGATCACTAAGATCTCAATTTGATTTTTTTAGCAATGAGTTTAAAAATTCATTGCCTTTTTAAAATAATTAGTATAAAAAGGTAGTATTCTGTTTTCTATTTTAACATGTGTACATACATATCAGATCAAATATTAATAACACTTAAACAGTATATATAGCTCATGTCAAATATTAGTAACAATATTAAACAGTATAGATCTCATATCAAATATTAGTAACAGTATTAAAAAGTTCACTGAGTTTTCTAAATTCATCCTGATCACAGTTTGCATAATTTCAAAGAAAGAATAACAGTGTTAATTTTTTCCTCCTTTAAAATTTCTTTTAATATGTTATTCATTGCTTTACAAGTGTTCCCATACAAAGTTGTGGTATTTATTGATAAAACCAAAATCATAATGCCCAAGCTCAACCATGTTCACGCTGCATAATTATCTCTGATCTGGGAGAATAATACCATAGATTGTCTCTCATGATTGCAAATGAGGATATAAAGCTTTATGCTCATATAATTTCTTAAACTATTGGAAAAAATACATTAGAGATCAGATCTATTTCACTGAGTATTAAGAGTCCTACATTTAAATCCACAGCTCTTGAACCTATATATGATTATTTTTATATCAACTTTTAAATTCAAGTTTTCCCATTTTTTAATTTTTTTAATTAACTTTGTTTTTATTAACTTTATCTTATTTTTAATTACCTCTACTCTTCTGTGTTTCTACCAAAGGTTAACGTCTCTTCTTAATATATATAAATTCTATTATGCTACAAATTCCATCATCAGTTCTCTAACAAATCTAGGAGAAGTGCTTAAGACCCTATAACAAAGCAAAGTCCCTTGCTGGGCTTCTGCTTCAGCAAATTTGTTTATATCATAGTCTGTTTCAGAAGTTTATCTTTATAGACTCACAGAGATAACAAATTTGGAATGTTACACCTTCATTTTCGTTAATATCAGTATCTCTAAACTATTAGATTGAACCACTGACCTTGATAGTTTTATATGTCAAAAACAGTTAAACAGTTTTATATGTCAAAAACAGTCACAGGTTCAATCTAAAATAAATTGGGACTGGCTTACTGGAATGTGTTACAAAGTGAAGAACAAATGTCATTTTCTTTTTCAGAAACAAGAGAAATACATTTCAATCCTATTCAGTCCATTGACATTCAAATGCCACATGCTCATCCCTAAGCAATTTGAGACAGTGATGGAAAAGGTGGCAGGCAGGGCCAGAAAACACACACGCACACGCACACACATACGTGCTTATGTGGGCTTTATGTAAGCGGCAGTGGATTTTTATAACAGGATTAATTAACTGCCTGCCACAGTTTCCTTCTTTCAAGAACTTTAGTAAAAATAGATTTTTTTGGTAGGCTTTTACTGTAGACTTTAGAATATTCTATATTATTCTTGGCAGCATCGTCCTTGGACTGAGGTGTGCATTAGCATGAAAAGAAATCAATTCAACTAAATATAATGAAGTCATATTTCTTCCATCTTCAGCGCACGCTGTTGCCCGACATTGTTTCATGTTTAACAACTAACAGGTCTGTAAATTGATTAAAAATTACTGTTTTCATCTTGATAAATTTACTTTGACCTTCAGACTGCTTCTTTCTGAGAACACCCTCTTCCCTGACATATATGGAACTATGGCTACTGCTTTCAAGTATTCCTGTTGCTAGAGAAGTAGACACACCTTTTATGGAATGAATTCAGCCTTTGACCATGTCTGGGGTTTATGCTTATATCATACTAATGAGACACATGTGGCCTCTGACCGCAGTGTGAAAGCCTTGCTCCCGGAACAACATCCGAATGGCAATGAATTTGAACTAATGCCTCAAAATTAGCTCTTCTGCCAGGACTCTTTGATCACTCTCCACCTCCTCAGCGTCTTGGACCTTGCATTTAGTCGAATCACACACAGCCTGTGTTACTGAGAGTGGAGGGGTGAAGAGTCCTTGCCGTGAATAATCTGAAGAGACACGTCCTATTCTCCAGGCTGCCTCAGCCTTCTGCTCTCTCCAGTACCTTTCTTTCCAATGTACGCCACACCCTCCTATGTTAAAAAGTTAAGGTAGTTAAAAAATTTCTGTGGGATGCTTTGTTTATTAGAGTATATAATCCAGTAACATTTTTGAGCTCACTGTAAGTGTTTCCTCTGGTCAGGGATGACTTGAGATCATTTGATTCTTTGATCACTAGGTAAAGAAATCTCAGATCTCCTAAATTTCCAGGTATAGATGTTGTTTCACTTTTCTTGGTCCATTGTTATTCCATGCCCTGTATTTACTAAATGATCCATAATACTTCAGAACTTTCACTGTGTGCCCCCAAAGTGAGGTTGCTTTGGTATCAGCGTCCACCTCCCAAAAGTAGGTAGGACTGTGGAGGCCACTATGAGACTAAGCTACACGGTTTATATCCAAATTCTGTAGCTGTTGGGTTGTCTCCACAAAATATCTTTGCTCAGTCACTTGGCAAATTTTTACTGGGGGACAGGGAGGTTACAGAACAGGCCACTCTTGGCCTCTCATTGTTCAAGCAATGAACTTCTTTAAATGGACCTCCAATCCCAGCCAAATCACCTGTTAGCCATTCCTCAAACTTGTATATCCAGGCCCTAAGCCACTTTGGATGGGGACTATTTCCTCTTCATTACTCTCTTTCCATTTCTGTTCTGTTCCTGAACACTGTAAGCATTCAGTAAATACTTACTGAAAGAATAAATAAATTTCTGCCTCTTTCTTTGCCAACCTGGAATGGCCTCTGCCCAAGAGTGAATCACAAATTCATAAGCATCCTTCGAACTAGCTCAAATGTTTGTCTCCTCCGTAAGAATGCCCTCATAACCTCAATAAAAAAGTAATATTTTCTGAATTAAAAAGCATTTATGTCTAAAAATAAGGGAATAATTCCTTAAGAATTGCCTTACAGTGGAATTCTGTGCAAGGATCACAAAGAATGATTGTTGCATATGTGAACGAAAAAGTTAAAAAAAATAGGTTGTAAAACTGTATATAGAATCACAGGTCTATGAGGTAGATACTATCAATATCCCCTACTTAGAACAAACTAAGGCTCAGAGGTACATGTAAGTTGTCCAATGTCAAGGTGCAACTGGAATAGATCCCAGTCAACCACTATTAACAGTGGTTTGAGGGATTAAAAGAGGAAAAACTGTGGCTTTTTATCTTTATTTTGTTAAAGTTTCTCATAATGTCTATGTGTATGTTCTGTATATAAAAAATAAAAAGTAAACCAGCCAGGCACAGTGGCTCACACCTGTAATCCTAGCACTCTGGGAAGCCAAGGCAGGTGGATCGTTTGAGCTCAGGAGTTCGAGACCAGTCTGAGCAAGAGTGAGACCCCGTCTCTACTAACAAAAATAGAAACAAATTAATCGGCCAACTAATTTGAAAAAATATAGAAAAAATTAGCCAGGCATGGTGGCGCATGCCTGTAGTCCCAGCTACTCAGGAGGCTGAGGCAGAAGAATCTCTTGAGCCCAGGAGTTTGAGGTTGCTGTGAGCTAGGCTGATGCCATGGCACTCTAGCCCAAGCAACAGAGACTCTGTCTCAAAAAATAAATAAATAAATAAGTAAAAGTAAACATAAGGAAAAGTCATCTCTTCCATCCCTGAATATCCATAGCATTTTGGTTTTAACACTCTTAGGACATGCTTACATATGACCTTGCAGTACTTCACCGTGTACACATTCTGTTTTCTTGATTAGACTGTGAGCCCCTTAAAAGTAGGGCTTTGTCATTGTGTCTTCAGAGAACCTTCTGCAGTGCCTTGTGGATAATAAACATAAGATGACAGGGCAGAATGAGTAAAGGAATAAAGGAGTGAACTTCCTCTTCCCTCAAAAAAAGAGGAGTCAAAGAAAAACTATCACACCTGAATAAACAATGGTATCAATGTCCAATAGCTTTCACAAAATAGGTTATTCTGCAATATTCAATCTGGCTAACATAAAGGCATGGCTACAACAACAATTTAAAAAGGCAATTAGATGAAAGTGTTGGAAAAATAAAATATTTGGGTAATAATTCCCACTCAGGCACCCAAAAAGAGTCAAGAAACAAGAGAGCTTCCTGAGTCATGAACCTCTCTCTATGACTAGAAGTTAAGCTCCAGGGAGCTTCTTTTGGAATTAAAGGGTGTGTGAAGCTAACCTCCAAGCCTTAACCATGCTTTGCTTACAAATGGATTCAAACCAAATTCTACGTAACCACACAGGACTCTGTGATGTTTGATCAGCTTTCAGGGGGCAAAAAGACAATTACTAACCATACATATTAGGAGAATAAAGAGGAAAAATATACTTTACAATGTCCATCTTTAGCAAACACTGAGCCTCATAGCATGAGGCTAATTGGCAGCCCCCGGAAGAGAAAATGAAAATTTTAATCCCAGTAAAGCTTCGTTAAGTAAATCCATTAACATCCCAAGCCTCAAAGGAATTTAACAAAAAAGGAATTATGCCATGTATCATTTTTCTTTAATGTTACTAGAGCTTAGTTCAATCAGAAGTGCTTAACTAACACATGGATGTGTTGCCATTTCATTCCTAAGCTGTCCTGGGGCTACTTCTCAGGCAGAGGGTCCAGGTTCCCTGCTCAGACAGCACTCACCCGGCATGATCTGTGAACAAGGCTTAGATGTCTATCTTGGGGGACTGGAAATAAATTGCTCTTTGCAGAGGAAGCAAGGAAGCGCCATGAACTGAGAGCAAAAGGTTTCCCGTTGGCCATTTTAAATCGAACATGCCCTTCTCAACCGCCAGCTTTTTCTTTCTCCTTCAGTTAAGAATGGGCAGGAACCTTTCAAAACTAAACTTAAGACGATGTGGGGTAAATCACATCCGGCCATTCTGTCAGTAAGAAACGACATAGTAAATCTTACTAAGATTTCCTATGAATAACTTAATTAGGTGGGCAGGGGAAGGGAAATTAGGGAAATCCTAATTATCTTCTACTTGAACATAATACATCATTTTGAAGGTGTTTTGTATTTTTTTAAAACATGGTTAGCCTTTCCTTGGAACATATGAATCCTTGAAAGCAAATAATTCTTATTTTTTTCTCAGACAAAGAATTAGAATGTTTGTTTTCTCAGCTATCATCTGGAACATGGGTTTTATTTATTTACTTACTTACTTATTTATTTATTTATTTTTTGCAGATTGTCTAGAATTAGAATCTGGAAACTAAAGGAAAGCAAACTCTAGCCTTGGTTTTCTTTAGAAATATGCCCTCGGGCTCCAAAATGCCCCTCCCCGAAACCCCTTCCAGACTAATAATGGAAGACATTTGAAAGGAAAAGACTACAATTTGGGTCTATCAAATTATATTAAACACATAGGATGTAGGAACGCCAAACACACTTGCCTGATACTATCAGCCACATCCTGTGAATCAGAGGTGACACTGTGTTTCATGGAAGTAGCCCTCGTGGACATTGCATCCTTTGTTCTGCAGAGCTCACTCGAGTTGAGCAGCAGCTCACTGAACTGGCCCAGCCCACATCACCCTTTCCTGTCTTTTCATACCTCACCAGGAGCTGGTGTGGGACAGTCTTCTCTTGGGCAAATGTGACTGTGTTGACGTTACAGCTGAAGACTATAAGCAAAATGACTTACATGGTTTTTTTTTTGATTGTTTGTTTTGAGACAGAGTCTCACTCTGTTGCCTGGGCTAGAGTGCCATGGCATCAGCCTAGCTCACAGCAACCTCAAACTCCTGGGCTCAAGTGATCCTTCTGCCTCAGCCTCCCAAGTAGGTGGGACTACAGGCATGTGCCACCATGCCTGGCTAATTTTTTCTACAATTTGTATTTGTCCAGCTAATTTCCTTCTGTTTTTAGTAGAGATGGGGTCTCACTCTTTCTCAGGCTGGTCTCAAACTCCTGAGCTCAAACAATCCTCCTGCCTCAGCCTCCCAGAGTGCTAGACTTACATGTTTTAAATGTATTTCACGTGCAACTACTCTGAAAAGCTGCATTGTTGTTTTATTACAAAATGGAAATATTTTTATTTATTTGGTAGCCAGGGCCATAAATTCTCTTAGAAAAAGAACTATATTTGGACATTTTCCTTGATAACTTCTTGGGGTAGAATGAGAGATCCCGAGGAGTCCAGGTAAGGGCAGAAATGCTGTGCTCGAGGGGTTGATGCTGTCCTTGGCTTCAGAAGTGGAGGGGATGGAGAGAAGGGAGAAGCCTGAGCATAGAAGAGAAGCCGCTAGTGGATGGTACCAGCCCTTCAGGACATGGTCTGGGCCCTTCCTGTGACCAGGAGAACTTCAAGGTCAATCATGGCAGGTTTGCTGCAAATGTCTGAAGGCACTGAGCTTTGTCTTCCATCTGATGTGAGGCAGAACGAAAGTAGGACACTTGTAGGAAACCCTTGGCAGGGAAGCTTTGGGCATTTGCAGAAACCATCCTGAGAGCTCTTGGCTCTCTCAGACTGTGCAACTGGTGCTCAGGGGACAGCTTCATGTGACAGCTAGTTAGTTGTATGTGTGTTTGATACCAAAACAATCCTTCTGTTTAGTCCATTTTAATTAAATAATCAATTCAGTTAAGAGAAAGGATATGTAGGAAAGGGATCTTAGTTATTTGATATCTACTAGAATTAAATTTTCTCTATATAATCCTTTGTTGAATCAATCAGATTTATAGAGCATGAGCCAGGTACCAGGGACAATAACCCACCCGCACTCTTCAGGTTACAGAGCCCTTATTTCATCTGATTCTCAGTACAGTCCTGCTAGGTAGGAATTGGCATCACTCTCCTTGCAGAGAAGGAAGAAACAGAAGACAAGAGAGATCAAGTGACCACATGAGGAGTAGGTTGTCCAGCCAGAACTCAAAGCTCCAGTTTGTGGCATGTTCTGTCCAGCTCCCAACCATCAGCCACAGAGACCCAACCACAACCTCCCCCTCCCAAGTACACTCGTTACTCTCCCCTCCCGCTAGAATACAAGAGTTGGTTTGGGTTGGGACCCCAGGTTGTTTGATTTTATTTGCCTTTAGCAACTTTGATCCCACTTTTGTTTGCTATTTTCTCTAACATTGATTCCATTCTAATAATTTGAGATGGTGGAAACTGCACCAGACATCATGCCACCAGCAAACTTTAGCTTCTCCATTCCGAATTGCAAGAGGTCTGGTTTGAGATGGAATGGAAGGAAGCATTGGTCCCAGAGTCATCTTTCATGAGCACAAATGTGGTCAGGCCCCTCCTTTGCCTCAACCAGTTGCTGGAGAAGAACGGCAAAAACAATTATTAGCAGTAACCCTACTGTGTCATCTACCAGCTAGCTGTCCTTATGCCAGATGCTTTGCACTACTTGGCTCTTTGGTTGGTCAGCCTCACCCCCTCCCTTCACCTAGATAGAACGTGGCTGCCATGTAGCAGATACTCCAGAAACAGCTTCTAAGTACATGAGTGGATGATAGAATGCATTAACACGTGGATGTACTTTTTCACCTTTGCAAAGCCCCACAAAGTATTGTCATTTTATTTTAAAGATGGATATTAGGAGTCTCAGAAAGGATAACAATTCTGCCATAAGTCATGAATCTCAAACCTTCCTTCTTCCTGAGTCCCCTGCTCCCTTCTCTGTTACTGCTATGATTTCCTAGACATTAACTGGAAGCTAAATACGGAGTGGCAAATAGCACTATGAAAATATAGAAAAATTAAATTTAAAAAAAGCTTACTTGGATTGAATGCTTATTGGCACACAAAAATTTTCTGCTTTTGGGAATGAAGGAAGGAAAGAAAAAAAAAGGAGAGAGGGTGGGAGGAGGGTAAGGATTATGAGAGGGAGGGAGCATGTACCTGCCATAACGGAAACCCTAACAGTACTTGTGTCAATCTGAAGCCTGCATACTGCCCGGGACAGAGATTGTAAATGCATCCTCTTAGCATCAGCATCAAGCATGATGTTCTGACACAGAGTGAGTGATCAATAAATATATACAGTATTGAATAGACATGAATTACATAAAAATAATATTTATGATATACATGGATTTGGGAAAATGTATGTCAACAATTAGAAAATTAAAATCATTGGTGTCATAAAAATTAAATTACTGTGAAGCTGACTCTTTAAAACATTATCTTGCTTATTCTAGTGCTATGAAAATTCAGTCTTTATAACAGGCTAATGAGACTCATAAGTAAGTGGAAAAATACAGAGGTGGAAAATTTGGTATTGTTATGTAATATCCATACAATAAAACAAATTTACAAATTTTCCAAGGAAATGAGTGACATGAAAAGCACTCTATGTTGTGATAATGTATCCCTGCTTCTCCAGCCAAACTTTCTTATAATAAAAAAATGAGGCAAATAAGTAATTTAGCTTTTGTTTTTAATGGGAAGAGGTGAAGAAGCTGAAAATGTCATATTTAAGGGAAACAGGATTTTTAATTGAAAACTGCTCCTCAATCTCCAAGGTTTCTTTTCAGGGAATAAAGTCAGTCTTGTGTGTTTTAGATAACAAACCCTATCCTAGCATAGCAGGAAATCGACCAAATCCAGCTGCTACAGTTTGAATGTTTGTGTCTCCCCAAAGTTCATCTGTTGAATCCTAATCCCCAACATGATGGCATTAGGTGGGGCTTTGGGAGGTGATTAGGTCATGCAAGTGGAACTCCCATGAATGGGATTAGTGCCCTTATAAGAAGCCCTAGAGGGCTCCCCTTTCCCACCATATGAGGACACAGCAGGAAGGGGCCACCTATGAACCAGGAAATGGGTTCTCACCGGACACTGAATCTGCTGGTGTCTTGACCTTGGACTTCCCAACCAGAACTGTGAGAAATAAATGCCTGTTGCTTATAAGCTACTCGGTCTATGAAATTTTGCTATAGCCACACGGATAGATTATGATACCACCTTCCGTGTCATTTTCAGCCTTGAGTGCTGTCAGAGTTTGGGTTAGGCTAGCTCAGGGCGAATCTACCTTCTCCGCGGGCAGCATCCTATGTAACACAAGCATCTCTCTCTCCCAAGCAGTGCACTTTATCTTTCTTCATTTTAATCCAACTACACCTGTTTCAAGTTTTCATTGGAGCTTCTGTCTGCCTGCAAAAAGCTTTCATCTTTCTCCAAGGGCATTTCAGTCAAGGTGTGGCAATTAAGGGGGCTCATTGTGCACTACAGAGACTATGCTCCGGTGCCCGCCTCTCCACCCGCCTTCCGACACACACAGAACTTCAGGCACAGCCACACCTGCTGGCCATCCCCTCTGCTTTGGCTTCATTTCTGTTTCTTTCTTTGCCTTCATGGTAGGACATACTGCATCCCATGTCTCTTTCATTATTCCACGTGAATGTTTCCTTCAGGAAATCAGATGCTGAGTGAGGCACTTCCCCGTCTGTGTGCCCCCGGGCCTTATGAAGACCTCTGTGTACACTTGCAACACTTGAACTCTTGGTTACAAGTCCTTTCCCCTACTGTACTCCCCTGAAGGAAGAGACTGCCTTCTATTCATCCCTGTATCCCAAGGGACTGAGTGCAGAGAAGGTCCTGAAATAGATAAAGTAGATGCCAAGTGAATAAGCATAATGAGGAGCTCCCGTTTTTATGCCCTTCTAAAAGCTGCTTTATTTAGTAAATGCAGATGAAATGAAGCGCCACAGCACATTTCCTTAAATGAGAAATTCAGAAAATTCTCTGTGACTTTCTATTCATTGGATTACTTCATTAACCAACAATTCACGTCTGCATTGCAGAGATAAGGGACGTTCACAGGAGAACCCCTTAAAGTCCTGACATGCTCTGATTGAACTACATTGATTAGTTTTCTTGTGTTCTAATTTTTTAATTCTTTGTTCTGCAGCACAATCGATTTATCAATTGCTTTCTGTATCAAATGTTCCAGTTGTCACGTCCTAGCAGAGCACAGAGGGTGCACTCAGATTGGGTGACCGAAGACAGTGTGATGAAGGGACTGTATTCAGCGGTTTAGGAAAAGCTGCAAAGGAGAGTAGAGAAGCGCAGGGCTGTCAAGGGTGGGGCCATCAGCACCCACCTCCCTTTGCCTCCCGTTGGCCAGTCAGGGACGGAGGAGACCCTCACTGCTGTGCGCTCGGGTCAGCCCTCTGCTCCACACAAGTGGCAAATACTCTGCAGGAGGAAATGGAAAACATCTGACACAGAGACTGGGACAGGACAGAAACCAGGAAGTGTAAAGAAATGGACTACTCATGGGCGTTAGCCCGGTAGCCACACAAATAGCATTTAGATTTATTCAGTTATCATAGAAGCCACAATCCTAGTAAACTCCTCTCTGTCATTTACAGCAATTATTAGTCTGCCTAGTATTAATATGTGCAAGTGTGCTTACGTTTTACTGGTCGATGGTCCTCACAACTGGCCACAGGTCAGAAACTTCCAGGCAGTTCCATTCATACCTACTGAGCCCAAATCCCCAAAAGTAGTTCCTCAACAACTATATTTTTCCAAAATATTCTAGGCAATTTAGACTTGTATAATGATAATCACACGTGTAAGCTCTCAGTGCTTAATTTGCCTTAATTTGTCGTGACAGTAGAATGCTTAGCAGGACATAGTGAGTACCTACCTAGTAAGACTAAACACCTGAATTGAGCTAAAACAGGGGAAAGCAATGTACAATCAATAATTTTCAATAGAAAAGACAAAATTGAGTTCAATAATTGAGTTCAAGAAATCTTTCACTTCACCAAAGGATGAGAATCCAAAGACTGGAGACTCTGTACTGAATTATTAATACCAACAGCCTCCGTAACCCCTCAAGATGCCTTCCCACCCAAGGACTCTGAGAATAATGAGAAAAAGATGTAAGTACGGTAATTTGACTGCGGAGACTCTTGAAATTTGTTTTAAGAGATAAGCTCGTGGAAATGAGTTTCAGGTTAAGAGGCAGGGAGGACACCCATTCTTCTAGGGAATAAAACCACCGACTGGCATTTCTGAACACTGTGTGTTAGGTGCATGTTACATCCCCATAATCGCCAGCATGGAATTTTCTGATGGAGCACACAGCTTATTCAGCTGACAGCACAAGAATGTTGACAGATGGAGGGTGCATCTCCTCCAATGTCCTGCTGATCGTGGATGCTTCCCAGAAGGCCTCAGGAGGAGGAAAAGGACACTTTCCTCCAGCCCGACAGCACCTGAAGTGGTGAGTAGTGTTTCAAATACGAATCTCTCCCAGCTCCATCTGAAGAGCATCTCCTGTCCTGGCCCCTCACTGCAGCGGTAACCTAGGCTCAGATAAAAATCCAGACCATTCTGAGTCCTACAAAAAGAGCCTATTGATCTCTTGAGCTATGGTCTTAAAAGGGATGATAAAATCAAGACAAAAGATGGCAGAATTTCCCCGATTCCTCTTCTCATTACAGAGAAGGGAAACGCACAAGAGTTTACTTTGAAATTCTAAAATGGGCCTTAAGGAATTGACCAGCCAGGCAGAGCTCTAGCGAGAGGAGCAGGGTGGGAAGGGGAAGAAGGCAACTGGCAGTCCTGACGCTGGGCTCCTGCTGGTGTGCACCTCTCGCTCAGCTCGGCTCGCCAAGGTTCTTCTCTTCTATTGATTCTTCACAGCATCTGGAATGTGCCCTTTCCTGGAACAGAAAGCAGGAGTCCCCTCTGACCTTTGATAGGCTAGCTGCCAAGTCTGTCCTACCAGATTAAGTGACAAGGAAGAAATGAGAGAGAGAGAGAGAGATGAGGGAGGTAGAGAGGAGAAGGGAGGAGAGAGGGAAAGAGGGAGAGAAAGAGGAAGGAACGCAAACTGCTGTATAAAAAAAATAAAGTGAAAAATAAGTATTTATATTTGGCTTTAAGCTTGGAAATATAATAGAAGTGAATGACAGACCACTCAATGCAGAGGCACCAAATTTGACACAGTCTATTGGTATTGCAATACCCACCAGCCACACTGACCAAAAGCCATGGAAACTCATTTCCAACCTGAAGGGTGGGGGAGTCAGGGGAGAGCGAAAGGACACAGGAAGTCAATTACTTCTCGGCAAACTGCCCAATAAGTTTAAAGTATAAATACAAGGCAAAAAATAGGCCACAGCCATTTTATCTTTGCAATCAGATTGCACAAACACATCCCCCGCTTCCTTTAAGAGTAGGCACGGGGCACATTGCTCTTTAAAAAGCTCCACTGTACATTTGCGTAGAGAAGATAAACTTGTAAATGTAATAAAGTCACAAATATAGGACTCAAAGGATCACTATTATATTGCACATGAAATGTCACCTCTCTAACCTCTGTTTGAAATTAAATAAGAAATATTCTCTACTAACTGTATAGGTATAATGAAGAACAACTGCAAGAATGGTAGCTTTTGAGTATCAATAAGGGACTTTTATGTTGCAAAAAATATTCCAAGACAGAAATTAACTTAACAAACAATTGAGTTAGCAGCAACTCATTTGGCATGAACCTTTCTGGTTCTGTTATCTCGTTTACATATAGGGATAAGAAGGCTAACTATTTCATGGGTGGCAGGAGGCAGTGGTTAAATAACATAGCGTGAATGTACCTAGCAACAGGCTGGTCTGCCATGAGAACTCCACAAGGGTTTGTTCTTGTTCATAATGCCATTGTTGTTATTAGAAATCTCTTCCCGGGGATAAAGGCTTGCTAATTGCCAGCCCTTGACTCAAATCTCCGAATCAGAGATTAGTAACTGCACCTCAGCTCCCCATGGCAGCAGCCCCAACTCAAGGCCACAAAGCAAGTCTCACTTCTCAGCATCATCACTCAGACACAATGCAAGGGAAGAGCTGCTTCCGCTTCAGCAACCTCCTAAAGCAGAGTGTTTCCTGCCGCACAGGTCAGTGAAAGGAAGGCCAGTGGTTTCCCTGTGCTATTAGTGAAACAGCAAGTATCCTGATCAAATACTCTTTGGAGGGTGTGGCAAATGTAGTCTTTGATGCAAGAATTAATTTCACTCAGAGAGGTGGCTGAAAAGGTATCTTTCAAAAGGTTGTCTGGTACCACAAGTCTAGAAAGAGATTTGAGGATGAAGATTAACAGAGCATATTTCTGGTCCAAGATCAAGAACACATCATCACAAGCACTGTCTACAAACACAACAAACTAGAAAGAACAGTAGGGAAATGGTTAAAGATATTAAGAAAAGTCCATATTACGAAAAACTGTTCATCCATTTGAAATCAGGTTGATGAAGAATATTTACTAAGAGATTGTTAAATAAATACAACAAATAAAATATAGCATATTATTCAATTTTATTAAGATATGATAGGAATTGATATCTAGTCATTTGACACAAGTTACAGTAACAAGACATAAAAAATGGTAGCAATAATCACCACTCCATAGTATAAAAACAATTGATTTGTATTCTGTATTTACAGATTTTAGTCTATTTTTATATTCTCTACAATTAACATAATTGATTCTGTAACTAGGAAAAGAAGGCATTAATGCTAAAACTCTTTTTACTAATTCTCATGAAAAAACCTAGACATAATTTTATGCAACCAAAAATAAACTTAACCGGACAGGGCAATCTGGGCCAAACTTTGGATCTTGAAGAAATTAACAAAAGGAGCTTTGTAAGACCAGGAAAGAGGTTCATAAATGAGGCTCAGTCTTTGCCCTTTCATAATTTAGCCTATATGATTAGGGTTGGAACTGAGAAAATGACAGTGCGTGGAGTTTCTGCTCTCTGCCCCCTGTCCCCTCACAGAACCACATACCTGCCGGTGACCAGGGACAGGTCTCACATCTTCTCTCACTCTTTCCTCTCAAAACCGGCTCCTAGAAAAATTGCTTAGCATGTGTCCAAGGTGTTCTTTTAAATCAAACCATTCTCACTTACCCTTAAAGCTTAATAAGCCCAAGAGCTTACAATATGGAATGTGTTTGAGGTCAAGGCCATTCGGTTTCCAGATTTTTCAAGCCAGAGAATTTTCTGGAAACATTGCAGTGTTAGCAGCCTTGCTTACTAGTGATACACTGAAAAAATAATATAAAGTAGGTTATTAGTAGCCTAGCAGAAAACAATATGTTTTCTCTCTCAATTATAAAGCAACCTGCCATTTCCAGAAACACTGTACATCCTGAATAGTATCTCCAACCAACACCTTCTAGGGAAACCCTGTATATCTAAAAGGAATTTCCTGAAACAGTTCTAAAATCACTTCATTTTAATGTTTACAATTTAAAGAATAAAAAATAACTGAATATGATTTTTTTTCATGTCTTTCTGAAGTTATATAAATTCAGCATGAAGAAAACAGTTTTGTTCTGTTGATGTGATCAGATGATGACAATTGACTTCAGCTGGGGACTCCAGCTACTCTCTTCTGCAAGATTCTTCCTCTACAGATGTCAAAAGATGGATTTTTCTTTGGCATCCAATCCATTCACTCGACATCTTAAACTATCTTAAAAGTAACTTAAAATGTTTCAACTCTTTAGCATCACTGGGCTAAATTAAAGTTTCTCTCCAGAATGCAAGTGGCCGGAAGGTAAGTGATGCATCTTCTCTGTTCACTTCACCCCCTCAGCACCTGGCACGAGGATGGTGCACTGTAGGCATTGACTGCATAGGCACTAAGTGACTGAACCTTAAACGGACAGCAGTGTAAGCCTGGTGACAGCTTACACCAGTGTAAGCCTGGTGACAGCTAACAGTATTCAAGGTTTCAACTGTCATAATGTGATTCACTCTTTTATGTTCCAGCTTTCACGGATGTATGGTAGTTAACCCTTCCAAACCACCAGAGTCACCATTTATCATTGAAATTTTACAATTGAGGAAGCAGAGGCTAAGTGACTTTCACAATGTCACATAGAGAGAATGTAGCTTTAGTTAGGACTCAAATTCAAGGCTTTTACTCCAAGTTCATTACTTTTCCACATTTTACAGCTGCCTTCGTGGGAAAAGCCACTTAGTTCTCTTAAAGACATGGTGCCGAAGTACAGGAGACTCTGACAGTGGTAGGTGCCTGGGTAACAGCAGCATGCCAGCAACTCCCAAAACAGTCATTAACTGATGACTGCAGGAGCTCAAGAGGCCCTGCTGTCCCTCTCTGAAGACAGACTCCAACAACCACCATCTGCACCCCGACCTCTCCTACCTGACCCTTTCCTACCTAACTCCAGCTGCTCTTTTGCTTTTCTTAAGAAAGTGAAGAAATTTCTTTTGAACTTTTCTGAATAGATTCTAAACAGGAAAGAAAAACAGGAGCTGGGTAAGGAGCTGATTATTCTACATAAATTATAAAATATCTTTAAACCTTGCTTGAGATCATTTTCCAGTTCTCATAAAAATGTCTCTCCTTTGTAAACATTAGTCTGCAAATTTAGAAGCACTTAATAAAATGTCTAGTGAAACACCACAGGGATGGCCTGACTGGAGCCATCTAAGGAGCTCTGTCCCCTCTTCCTGCAGATCTGACAACCACCCATTGGAAGGGGAACCCCAGGGCATTTTTAGCAAGTCACCAAGACTGTGCCACCATGTGCATAGTGGTGGAGAGAGCCTGCCATGGACCCCACCCACTGCCAAATTCACCCACCATCCAGGAACTGCTCATTCATGCCAGGGAGACACTAGTTATGTCCCATTGAATGGTAGCAAGATTCCAAAGTTTGCTCCGTGGAGTAAGTTAAAATGGCCATTAACTGCTGAGATGCATGGAAGAGTGAACCACTCATCATGCCTTTGTAGGTCACAAGTTAGAGTGTAAATCTTATCTGCACTTGGGGTTGGAGTCTAGACATTGCTTTCTTCTCCTTTCTCTTGGAGTCCAGTGAGAAACAAAGAGCAGCCCCCTTTCTTGCCATACATGAGCTACTTACAAAAAAAATGCCGTAACTCAGTGTTTTGGAATTGTGGCATGTTTGACCTAGGGGAGGCCTCAGGCACTGCCCAGGCTCAGCTTTCATTTAAAACTGAGGAAGTTGACACCCTGCAAGGTGAAGCATTAGAACCAGGTCGTGTTGACTCTGCCTCCCCCCATCCCACACCTTGCCCCCACCGCCCATTTTTAGAGTTAATTCAGTGTATAGCCAAAGATATTTCTGAATGGTACATGAAATGTAACAAGTCATCTAACACTAGTGAAAATTATTTTATTTGTACCAAAAAAGGGAGTGGGAAAGAAATGGCATATTGTGTTTTGTGGTTTATGAAAGTTAATAATCTCAACATGACCCCCACCATTCAGATTCCTGGCTTCTGACTCAGAACATCAACCAATTTGGAAGGTTCTGTCTAAACAGCCCCGGAATCTCCCTCCGCAGATGAGTGGAGAGATAGAACGAATCCATCTCCCCTTCCCCTTGCTGGTCCCCATGACTTCCAAAAATAATACTCCAGCCCAGCTGCCCAGTAAGGCCTTTAGTTTATTTGTAGTTAGTTGAAGTAAAGACTATAAATTAAATTCAGATGCCGTGAGGGAGCAATGTCACTTCTTCCAAATTCAACACTGAAAAACCTTTCTTGTGTTTGTGCCCAATGGAAGACGATGGAGCGGGGCAGCTTGGACCCAGTACTCCATGGACTGGAAAGAGCTAGAAACAAGTGGAGCTGTCTGAAAACGGCTCACGTCCTCTCGGCCAGCCAGGTGGGCCCCTTGTTCTAGTCACCAAGGTGGCTGTGGTGTGTGGCCTCCCCACAGAGCCCTGCAGAGAAGAAGCCATGGGAGAAGGACCACATGCCCTCTGTCGGAGCAAACCTGTCCACCCAACGGACCCTGCTGCCCAGCCGTTAGGGGCCATGTCCTGCTACCAAACACCACATTATTGGCTTCTGCGACGTTTGCTTGGCTTTGAATGCTGCACCCTGTGCAAAAGCAGCATGGTCACCAAGGGGGAGGTCCAGAGCAGGAATCTGGGGACCTGGTCCTGGGTGGCCCCTGGCCCAGTGCTGTCTCCCCGCCCCCAGCTCACCGGGACAAGCAACTCCCTGTTCCAGGGCTTCAGTTTCCTCACTGATAAAATTAAGAAGCTTTACTAAGCAACCTCTGTGGACATTCCCAGTTCTTTTCTGCAAGGATTTCCAAGAGCAACAGGAAGTGGTCGACCTTTAAATTTCTCAAATTTATGGTTTGCTTCCTGCCCTTCACCCTCATTCCCCTACCCCAAAACACACACACACACACGTCCTTCTTGTCATTTAAGGGAACACAGCTGAAAACTAGGGAAGAAGATGACGTTAGGAGCGAAGACAGGACAGTAAGTCGTTGTGTTGCTCAGGATGACCCAACGCCATAAAAAGCACTTGCTCTTCTGCACGTGCGGCTGCCCATCGCCAGCAAATCAGAAAGGCACGACTGTGGGGCAGGGGCACCAGAGCCAAAGGGATACCCTGGGAGAAGGGAGCCGCAGGGGATTTTCACTTATTTTTCTGGGAAAGATTTAAATATCAGAAGCCAACAAGGTCTTTCCTCTAGGACACTGTCAGATAAAAATAGCTAATGAGTTAGGTCTGTCCGCAGTGCAGGATGATCTTTTGTACATGAGGCAATTCCATTATCAACTTGGGCATTGCTCCTGCGCCACGTTCTACATGCAGCTGTCAGCAAACTACATCCTGGGAGCCAAATCCCACCCCAATGGCTAAGAATGGTTCTTACATTTTAAATGATTGAAAACAAAAGTCAAAAGAAGACTATTTCATGAAACGTGAAAATTATATGAAAGTCAAATTTCAGTGTCCACCAGTGAAGTTTTATTGGCGCACAGCCAGGCTCACCCTCTTAAGTATTTTCTGCCACTGCGTGTGTGATACAGTGGCAAAGTAGCACGGTTGCAAAGCCTGACACATTCACTGCTCGGTGGCTCTCAGAAAAGGTTTGCTGGTTCCAGATGTAGAGGGATCAAGTCCATACTTCAGTACAGAACTAGCAGTGAACTGCGGAGCCCTCTGGTGAGAAAATGCAGGGCTGGGCCGTAGCTGGTTTCCAGTTTGAGGAGAGCAAAGGCAGCCCTCCCACCACCACTGGAATAAGCCCTCCTCACCCGACTGCTCCTCTCTGCATATTAGTTTCAAGTCCCCTTCAGTTAATTTTAACAGGACTATATTATCTATGTGTTTCCTGTATGAACACTTTTGTTTACCCATTAGAAAGATTACTTTGTAGTGAAATGTGTAGAAATACTGCCATATGGTAGATGAATATTCCTAAGTTAGTCTACTACTTAGTTGTTTTCTGAAGACTTCTGAGGGCTTTTGTTTTGTCCTTATGCAAAGCATTTAAAATGCTACATATTGGCAATAAAGGAAAAATAGAATGCTTTTATTTTAATCCTCATAGTCTTCTATACTATGATTTTAAGATTAAAATACATTAATTATATTATAAAAATAAACTAGTAATAAAACCCAATGCTCATATACTTTAATCCAGTTAACCCACTCTGAGGAATCCATTTTAAGGAAATAACCAGAGATGGAGGCAAAAATTTATGTATCAGGATGTTAATCTCAACATTATTCGTAGTACTTAAAAATTAGAAATAAGGTAATACCAAACAATGTTGAAAAGTTAAATTAATTATGACACTGCTCAGTGATGGAATATCAAAAAGCCACTATTAATCATGTTTTCCAAAAGATGTTAATATGGGGAAAATTCAGAAACAAGATACACACATGTATGTGAAAATATGCATATGTAAAAGTAGTATCCCAAAGTGTTAATAATGATTATATTTAGGAGGTAGAATTACGGGTGACCTTTTATCTTCAAAATTCATTTGTTTTCCAATTTTCTATTTTTTTTCTTACAAAATAGTAACACTCATCATAAAATTTTCTAAAATTAAAAAAATCATTAAATCAAAAGAAAGCTCTCCCACCTCCTATCCTGAATTTCATTCTCCACAAGTATTCCTTATTAATTTTTAGTGTGTACTGTGGTTTAAATAGTGGGTGATCACGAGGGCTTGACACTTATGAATGCATTAATGTTATCTCAGGAGTGGGTTTGTTATAAAAGCAATTTTGGCCCCCCCTTGCTCTCTCCTGTGGGCTCTCTAGCCATGTGATGCCTTCCACCATGTTATGATGCAGCAGGAAAGCCCTCACCAGGTGCAGCCCCTCACCCTTGGACTTCCCAGCTTCAGAACCAACATCCAAATAAACTTCTATTGTTTATAAATTATCCAATCTGTGCTTTTCTGCTGTGGCAGAAGACATATACACACGCGCACACACACACACACACAACAAACTAGGATAGTGTGTATTATTTCAAACCAGTTTCTTTTTTAAAAAGATCATATTATAGACAATGTTTGACAACTTGGCTTTTTAACTGAACAATCTGTTTACCGTGTCAGTACATTCATATGTATTGCAGTTCTTTTTAAATAGTGCATAGTTTCTACAGTTACCATGATTTATTAAACAAAATCCCCTGACTGGACTAAGGTTTCACTATTTTTACAGTCCTGCAATCACCAGTCTTATATACAAATCTCTGCACAATTGTGTCATTATTTCTGTAGGTTAACATCCTATTGGATCATAAAATAGGCATCATATTTTAAATTTTGATAGATAATATCAAACTTTCCTCCAGAAACTAAGCTGAAAAGCATAGGATCATATAAATGTTCCACATTAAATCCACTCTTACCAATACTAAATAGGTCCATTTATTTCTGTTATTTGTTTTTCTACAAGCAAGATGTTGGATCTTGTTATCAATTTATGTCCTTATTATTAATAACATTGATTTTCTTTTTATCTGACTTATTGGTAATTTGTATTTATTCTTTTGTAAGTTGTTGATAAATACCATTTTCTAGTTTTCTTATACACTATTTCCCTTTCATTATAACCTCATATATCATAGAGACTAAGCCTGTTGGTTATATAATTAAATTGCACATTTTCTCCTAGTATATCATTTGCCTTTAGTTTATTTCTAAAGCATTTCACCATAAAAACTTTGAATTAATATTTTTACTAAGAAAATTAAGGGTATTTTAAAATGCATCAACATAAAGCTATCAATAATTATGGATAAATGGATAGTTGAGGCTTCCATATATTGACCATTTTTTTCTCACTGAACATACATTAAGTTGTGTAGTGCTCTGTAGAGCAGATTTAAAAGTTTAGACTTGGAGGGAGTTTTCCATAATTATTCAAAGAATGAGGTTTTTAATTGAATACATCCATTGCCTTGAATCCACAATCATTTGATTCTCTTGCTAAAATAATTGATGTTTCAACAGAGTGCTCCATTTGATTTTTCCTTTCATTCAAATGCTTTTTAGAAAGCAATGGAATTAATTATCACAAAATTATTCATGTAATAGAGTCAAAAGTCATTGAAAGCGAAGTGATGATTGAGAAGATCCAGCTGGCTGGAACGTAGCCAGCTCCACAATAAATGCCAAGGACAACCACATTTTAAAAGACAGCCTGCCCATTAAGAATTTCAACTTGCACCGTGTCAAAAGGTATTTCCTTATATTTCATGATGCTCGTTTGACTCATTCTAGGGTTGGGCTCACCACATTTTCACATCCATAATGCTTCAACAAGTGCCTTTGGAACCCTGGGTTCATACAGACATGGGTAGAGAAGACCAACTTAACTTCAGGAGGCCATAGTTAATTCAAGGACTTCACTGAGTGGATGGCTTTCCCACCAGAAATGCAGCTTTGGAGAGTAAATTAATGGGCAGGTCATTCCCAGGGGACTTAGGAGTCCAGTATGGCCAGAGTTTAGTTCAGACCCTTCATAAGCGTCTCCAAGGCTAAGTGAAGTCCTAAGTCAGGTTCATCCCCCTCAAGCCCATTTTGGGTTCCTTCCAACTGAGCCAGCCCAATCCCTTTCCTGACCCTCCCTGATCCTTAAGAACATTCCTAAAGATTTCCAGATCCCCTCTAGTGTCCTGGGACTCAGTGGAGAGTGAATCCAGAGGCCCTGGGGGCAGCTGCCTGTGCGTCCCCACGCTCCCCTCACTGGCCCCACAAGGCACTTTCAGAAATGGAAGTGGTTCTGCTAACTTTGTAGGATAATGTAAAATCGTCTGTTTTCAGTGATCTCTTTCATATACCATTTTATACAGGAGATCATCAATTGTAAAACACAACGTTATTTTTTTTTTTTTTGTATCAGCAAGAAAAAGAAACCTGCCAAAAAATTTAACATATCAATAATTCTAAAAGTACATTTCAACTTAGAATTTTTCAGTTGAAAAAAGTTCATTTCCTCCTTGAAATTCCATTTCTCACCTTTCAATCTGGAGGAAAAAAAAATGTTCATTATTCATATCCTTACAAAGAATTAGAATTTCCTAAAATGTTTAAGATAAGTTTAGATAATCATTTTTCTTTTAGGTCACTGTTTTTAAAAAAATGCCAGATTGATAAAACCCTGAGGAGCCGTGCTGTAGACACTGTCTAGGCAGAAGGCCTTTGGTGCTCCAGTGCTAAGTTTCTGAGGCTCACAAACTCTCATGCTTAGCATCCTAATTATAAGCCAACAAATGTAAAACCATGCACTAATTTTTAATATGAGTATGTAAACATTTCTGGATGTTTTTAGTTTTTAAACCTCTAACTCTGTCCATGTTGATGGAACAGAAACCTGAAAGGTGAGTGTGTTCCCAGGGATATTGGGCAAACAAGCCTATTGGTTAGTACAAATATCCAAAATCACTGGAAATAGACTTCATAGCACCTGGCATGCATGATAAAAATTCTCATTTTTAGCCTTTCAAAGTACTAGACAAGTACTCATGGTACTCATGGGGTTTAATAATTAATCTGTGCCATGAATCCAAGTCAAATTTGTCAATATGGAAGGGCCTCTGAAAGGCATCTGGCTGAACTTCTCAGACTGTTCCTAAGCCCTTCCACCCACCAGACTCCCCGAGGAAGAGGGAACTGTGGCCCTTCCAACATAACATTCCATCTAGCAATAGCTTTAAATGGTAGTAAGTTCCTCCTTTTATTGAACCCAAATCTCTTTGCCTCTCTTCCCAATTCCCTGGTCCTGATCCCATCCCCAGGTCTTCATGACACACCTACTCCCTCGTGGTCCCGGGAGCCCTGCGCGCCCCTGGAGGCAGTATGCACAGTCTTTTCTGCAGCTAGCTCTCCATTCCCGTAGCTGCTTCTTTCCTACAAGACTCCAGGTACCCTCACCCGCCATAGCCTCCACCCTCACCTTGGTCCACACCCCCTTGCAGGGTGGGCCCCTAGCTGGCTGTGGTGGGGAGCCCATTGCATCAAGGCCCATTGTGCACCTGCCAGCCAGCCTCTCAGACATTCGGATACTTTACCTGCCACTTGATTGCTCACACTCACAGCTGCAGCCCCCAGTGGACCTCCACAGCACAGGAGGATCACATGTCCCCAGCGCCCTGACACCAGGCTTAGCCTTGTGCCTGGCTTGGCCAACAGTGTGAGAGGAGCACCACTTTTGAGAGGAAGCTCCAAGAGCTGCCACATGGTCGGCTGCCTTCTCTTCTCTCTCTGTGCAGAGGTGGGCAGTGCCTGGTGACAGGCTGCTCTGCCAGCCCACCTGCAGCAAAGGGGCTCCAGGGCAGGGCTGCAGCTGAGCTGCCACAACATTCACTGCAGCAGACCACTGAGATGCTGGGGTGGTGAGTGACCACATCATAACTGACCTCCTTCTCTTGGGGACCACCCTCCTCCATCACGGGTCATGTAGCTCAGGAGTGGCTGGACTCACCCTCCAGTCCTAGGATGGACCTGGTGTGGCTAATGAGGCCCCTCCCCAGGCACAATGTTTTGTCCTGGGATCCCAGTGGGGCCACACCCTGGGCTCTCTGGGACTATCATTGGAGCTAAAGAAAAAGAGACACTTGTGGGAATCACTAGTTCTATTAGCCTAAAACTGCCCCTTACTATCCTTTGGCAAGAAGCAGCTTGACTCTGCATGACCCAACACAGAAGAAAACAGGACCAAGAAATGGAGAAGGGGAGTGAGGTCTGGACCCCAGGCCTTGGCGTGATTGAGGAGGTGCCAATAAATTGCCCACTTTCTTTTATCAAGATTTGGTTTTGTTTCTGAAACTTGCAACCAAAAACGGTTACAAGCCAAAACACTGCAAACCAAAGTTAATTCACATCCCCTATTTGACAATCAGTGTCTGGGCTGGAAGGGAACTTGAAAATCAGACTTACCCCTCTAGCCTTCGGACCACACAGCAACTAAACTATGCTAAACAGATAAGAATAAGCCCCATGTGTAATGTGTGTCTATGGATGTCAACATCTCGTCTCAGAGACCTATCCCAGGACATGACACCTGCATCATCACAACCCACTTCTACACCTAAAACCACCACTGGGCAAGCTTCCCTAGCAATGTTTATCTCATTCTCTTCTGCCTGTTATAAGCTCAGAAAGCTTTAGGTGTGAGGTTTCCACAAAATGGACCAACTCATCTCTTATCTGAACGACCATAATCATCTGCACAGTGCTGGAATCTGACCCGTGTGATCCCACAGAAGGCCTGAAGCAGCTACAAAACAGTGTCACAACATTGCACGTCCCATGACAGCCTGAACTGGGGACTGTTCACATTCCATGGAATGCCAGTGCTTCTTGGGTTTGCCTATAAAGTTTCATAACCATATAAGAGTTAAATTATAAAATACAAGCCTCATTGTGTTGGTCGACAGCCAGCAGCATGTTGAGATGGATCTTCTCTCCAGGAAATACTCGCTGGGATTGTCAGTGTCCCACCGAGGGACATTTATTCCCAGTCTAGTCCCTCTTCTGTGGGGTTATTTGGCTGCTTTAGAACATCCCAAGGCTTTCTCAAAAGCATGAAAACCTGTTTATTTGAAAAGCTCAAGCTTCACTTTTTGGCACATGGGAGGAAGAGTAATTCATGAATAAATTTTTAAAATTTCCTTTGGTCATTGTGTGTAAACATACCTGAAAATGCTACTTTAGGTCTAAACTTACATGGCAGCCACTTTTATCCACAGGCCGTCTGTTCATGACCAAAGGCTGCCTTCCTCCCCTGGACGTGCAAAGTGTAAGGAAGGTGCACACAGTGAATGCCTTCACAAACAAAGATGGCGTCCCAAAGACAGAACACAGTGCTTCTCTCCCTGAGACGTCCTTGGGAAGGAACGGCTGCTGGGCAGCCACTTATACACAGGTGCTTCACTGCCCAGGGCTTGCCACGGTCCCCAGGATTAGAAAGAGCTGATGCAGTTCAGCTCAGAACAAGCCACCTCAGGGAAGGTCTTCAGCCCTGAGAAGACAGACCATTGTGCAGAGTTCCTGACCAGGAATCAGGCAAAGTTTCAGTTTGACAAAAATCATTTTTGGTTGAACTCCCAGTGTGCTCCTTCATCTGAACTCAATTATGACAACTTTTCACACCCTCTTTGGTAGGGGGCAGTGTGGGGAATGGATTACAAAGCTATCTGAATTCTTTTAAAGATAGAACACATTTCTAAGAGAGAAGAGGGGCATATTTCTAGGGTTGTGGTGAGGATTAACTGTATGCAAATAACTTAGGATAGAATAGTGCACAGCACATAATGAACACAATAAAAGTATTTGCTCTTATTATTATACTTTAAAACATCAAATATCGTATAAGCTTCCTTTGTTCTTAGAGTATGAGCAAATATGCTAGAGGACATTATTAAATTACCAACAATCAGGAATTCTGGGGGAAAACAAACTGAAAATAGATAAAATTTAAGTATTTGGATAAAATTATATATAACAATTTAGTGCATAAGAGAACGTTTTCCTGCTTCTCCAAAGCAAAGCATTAAAAAACTCAGTTGAATCTATTTTTACAAAAGATATCTCTAAAATTTTATGTATAGTGTTATGTGATTTACAATAGCAAATAGGACAATAGTTCATAGATTCCTGTCATAGACATCCCTCTGCATGACGGCATTACAGAATACTCAAAACCACTGAGACTCAAGTTTAATGTTAGTAGTTCAAAACATTGCCCTGCCTGAACTTTTTAATAAATTTTAGGAAAGTCACTAAGGATCTCTGTAATTTTACCTTATATTTTGATAAGTCATAAGGTGATTTTACATTAGAATGAGAGGGTCAGAAGTATAACTTAATAGAAAGTTAATACTGAAGCCTGCAGCAAAGGGAAGCAAATTCCCCTCCTCAGAGTTTCTGCAAGATGGTGGAAATTCACACTACGTATTTGTAGTTTGATAATGGCTTCAAGTATACAATATACATTACTAAACTTACATCTTTACATTAACTTGCTCTGATTTAACCTACAATTAAAGTGGAGTTGGGAGAAAATCAAAGTCAACTAAGTTTCACTAAAACAAAGAATCGATCCATAGGAATTCACATTCACTAGTATTTATTATATCATATTATTATACTAATGTAAGAAAGAACTCAGAGCCACTTCTATGCCACTGAAGCTACTTACAAAAAGTTCTCACTGAAACTGTATATCCAGTGACTAGTCTCAACGTGCTCTGCATTTGTTCAAAGAAAAATGTAGAACAAAGAAAATGTGCCTCAAATAAAAATCAGGGTATTTTAATTCCAAAACATAGCCAGATTCTACCTGCAGAATTTCAGAAGGAAAAACATCACAATGCAATCAGTTGACTAGGAAAAGCTGTTACACAAAAGGTGTAAGAGTAACAATGGACATTTTGTTTTACAGTTTATGGCATATTTTCATATGCTTTATCTAATTTTATTCCCACAGCCACTCTGTGGCAGATCCTGTTTGTCCCGATGCAGGTTGAGGTACCAGGGGCAGTGCCCATGTCACAGCTGGTTAGTGGCAGAGCTCAGGGCCAGCAGGCCACAGATCAGAGTCCTTTCCACCACGTACCCCTTCAGCACATGAGGAAAAATGCATAAATAACACCAAAGGAAGTGAGTGTTAAAGAGCCATGTGCATTTCGCCCTGCAGAGGAACTCCTTCCAAGAGATTTCCAACAGAACAAGGCACTCTTTCCTTGGCCAGAACTCGTCCCCTGTCTGCACTAAGGTGTGGGCAAGGCCTGCCCCACAGCTGCAGCTGCAGCGGCACCTCCGTCTCCAGCACCCTGGGCAGAGGGTGACGTTACAACCATTCCTCTCCTCAGGACACCAAGCAAACACTCTGCACACACAGCGCACATCTGGACAACTCCACCGCGTCCCTAACCTCAAGGACGTGCAGCTGGAGATTTTATTAGTACTTTATGGTCCACACAATCATTTAAGGAGGGCAAAAAGCTTCTCTTGTCAAAGGTATTGCTGAATTAAAACTGCTCAGCAAATCTCTGCAACATGAAAATCACTATTACTCGGCATGTATTTTAATGACCCTGCTGCTCCTTTAGCTATTTCTTCGGCGATGAGGAGAGGTGATCTGTTTCGATAAGGAACTAGAAACAGAAAATTTAATGCCAAGAAGCAAAATGTTGTGTGTATTTGTCAATTCTGGATACGAGTGAGATGCTGACCTTTCCTTTCTTGCATTTTTTTAACTAAAATTTCTAGTTAGATGTGACTTTATAAGCATCCAAAGTGGAATAGAGGATTTCTTTTTTAATGCGAAGTTAGAAAGAAAGGTAGAGGGCTGGGACTGAGACGACGTTGTCATTTTCACAGTGAGAGCCCAGACACGATGCCCCTCCCCCTTCCATTTGTGTCGTAGGGGACAAAGGCAGGTTCAGGAATAAGTGGGGAGCCCTTCATTTTCCCAAGAGTACGGGAAAGCTCAGCCTTGCTTCTCTGGTTTTCTAACACACACATAAAATGTTTTGAAAGGTAAATGTCAATTCTCTTCCTTCTACAAAAATATCCTTTTATTTAAGAACAAAGTAGATTGTCACTCTGTGCTAAGAGCTGACCCCACCACATTCTAGCTGATGTGGCTTCACCACGGGCGCCCAGGCCTTAACTCCACAAATCCCAGGGTCCCCTGTGATCGCAGGCCACTCATTCACCCACGTAGGTATTCGGGCATGTCCTCAAGTAAAATAGAAATCAGAGGTGGGGAAGGGCGGGTTGCTACACTGTTTCTCAGAGATACCAGGGAGGGGAGCAAATGGATTCAACAAGCCACTGCTGGCCTCACCGTGATGTCAGCCACACGTGGCTGAGGCCTCGCTGTCCTTCCTGAGCCTCCTGATGCCCAGCCCAGCGCTTCCTGCCATTCCTCCATCTAGCTGACCATGGGCGGCTCTGGCCACGTGTGCATTTTCTTAGGAACACCAGTGTTGGCCAGAACAGCGTTTGAAACTTGAATTAGTTGACAAAACACAAAAGTCCAGGTGTGGCTGGGTTGTCCATGGTGCGATTAGTCTAAGGGCTTCTCTGCACACGAGGTGAGGCCAGGCTGCTGCTCCCAGCGTCCTCTCCCACTCGCTGTGTCCAAGTCCCCCGAGAGAGGCACTGCGGGGATTCGGAAGGGAGGGGCAGCTGCAAACACACACCTGAGCAGACAGGGCAGAGGACAGATAGAAAGGTCTCAGCAGCCTCGCCCTGTGCCTGCGAATTGCCCACTTCAGTGCTGTGGGCACCAAGACAGCGACAGCCACTTCTTCAGGCTCAGGAGCTTTGGGGTGGCCACCTGAGAGCGGACTAAAGAGTCGAGAGGGTTCTAAGCCAGCTACGGACGCCAGCTGCACCTTCATCCTACAGATGGGGATCTCTCGGGTCTGTGAGAACTTCCTTGGCCTTTGTCCCCCTCTGCAATCCCCTACCCGCTTTATACGTGGATTCTATAAAGTGGTTTCTGTTCCTGACCAAGTCCTGAACCAAAATGAGATTTCTTGTAAAAACTTAGATTTCCAATTTCTGTTTTAAAAAGTATACCATCTGGCAAGATGAGGCTCACATGCCACATGGCAACAGTTGGCTGTCCCTTTTGGAGGAGCACGTAACCTCCAGTGGCCAGTGTCCCCAAATATGTGATACACAGGCCACTCTCTGTGCCACCGTCCCCTGCCCTGCCTGGGACCCTGTAGGCACCTGAACTTCCCAGTCGTGATCCAATTCTTTTCCTGCCCTCCACTTCCTCTCTCTTCTTCTCACATAACATCTAATCCCCACTTAATTCAAGTTGACAAGGCTTCTTGAACTGAAATCGTCACACCCTCCGGGAATTCGCAGCCAGGCACCAGTGTGCGCTCAGACCCACAGCATGAGTGTGGCTTCTCCCTGGGGCTTCTTGTAAGTGAAATTATTTTTGATGAGAGGCAACTTAAAATATTATTTTTAGATCAAAACAACCATTAATAGATTATAAAGTAGAATAAAAATGTGTCTTTTTAAAGATAAAACACAGGATCTCAATGAGAAGTTTCTCCTAGGCTGGCCACTTCAAAGATCCTCGTGTGTTTCCCTCTGTGGTTCTTGCTGAAGAGTGAAAACATGTGAGACGCTTTTATGCTCCTGACAGCTTTTATAGAAGAAACTTTTTTGTGAAGAAACTCTTCACAACTGAGAGGATTTCATGACTTTTGAAAATTTATTAAACTTTAAAGATAGGATTTCTGGGATTATGATGAATTCCTGGGAACACAAAATACCCAGATATTCATATTTACATATGTATTTCTAATTTAATTAACCTTTTAGATATTTAGTACTACAGGATCAGATATCTGTGTATCTGTAGAGATTTTTTAAACCCTGAATACCCTGAGGTTGTTTTTTGTTTGTTTGGTATCAGGATGATTGTTTGAGTTTAAAATCAATTGTAACAGTTACCTGAGATATTCTGATCCATCCATTCAACTAAAGTGCTAGCACAGTCCTTCTGAGAGCAGCCCTTCCATGCTTTAATCAAAGAGGGCTACAACGTCGGAATCTAAGTATCACGACCAAAATACATGCTTGGGCTCCATCATTTGTTTATATGATACTACTGAGATTCAAGTCTCCAAATTTTACACTGATTCCTGCGCTGTACATCAACAAAGTTATCACAGGTGGCCCTGTGGCAGCTACTGCAACTACATGAATATTTCATATCAGGGTCTCACCAGGTTGTAAAGAAGAGTTACACTTGGTCGTAAGTCAACATTGTTCAAATTAGGTACAAAACAAACCTGTGTAACTTTCTGCAAAGTGTACAAAAGACACCTGGTGTTCTACTATCTATGGAGAAATGCATAATGCCCCTGGATTTGACCAGAAATGTGGGCTCTGTCTTTTCTGTAGAGAGTTCAAGACAAGAGGCAGGGGCCCTCTGAAGAAGAAAGAACAAGGGAAGTGGCCCAGAATTCAAACATCTCGATCCCTGGGTGCTCGCAATGCACTCTCTGAGTCCCTCACATCTTTAACTGCCTCCCAGGGTTTCTCAGAGTCAATGTGACCTCTAGATGCAGACCTAGAAGATAAAGGTCATGGTTTGTTTAACATTCTGTACCTAACTCAGTGCCCAGCACGGAGCAGGCATTCAAGAACTGTTGACTCGAACCGGCTGATTTCATGAAATGCCAGCAATTTTCTTTAGTATAAAGGGAAAATGCTGAGCTTCGCCTGAGCTGTACGCTCCTGGAAAACAGCAACAGATAAGAACCTCCGCCTTCCCCGGCACCGCAGCCCTTCTGTCTTACCAGAAACCTCTGACTGCATAGAACAAACACCCTTCCCCAGTGACTTAGATGAGACTCACAGATGCACCTTATGAACCTACGACAAGGCCGGATACAGGCCCTCCAAGTTCTCAATCTTCGTCTCGTAAATTATTAGCCAAACTGTTTGTATCCATTGACCAACCTGGACCAAAGATGCACTAGTTTCTTGACCAAACCTAAATCAGGATTCACTCTCCCACAGGCCCTGACCTTGACTCGCCCTCAAGCAAGCAACATGATCTCCCCTCCTCAGGGCCCTCTGAAGGCTGCCCTGTCCTCAGGGAGAAACATCCTGACTGGTGATGGACCATCCCATCGGTACACTTCTCCTGTGACCATTTCTTCCAGACCTTTGAGACACTGGCAGGTCTTGCGGTCAGAGCCCCTAAGACTCTCCTTACCCAACTCTGAATATATTTTTTTATTTGACAAAAAGAACTACTTGAAGATCAGCAAACAGGTCATCCCCTGAGCACTTTCTCTGTGACAGTGCAGGCCCTCCCGGCCCCTGCGCCCCAACCTACTCCTGAGGCCTGATAATAAGGAATGGCCAGCAGCAGAGGATGCTCATGTCTATGCCTCATCTTTCTTGGTGTGCTCTCAACAACGAGACTCTTTCAGACACAACTTTTTAGCATTGTCCTATTTAATATTTATGACTTCACTACCCTGGCTGTGATGAAATATTCATGTGGTTTCAATAGCTACAGCAAAGCCAAGTCTGTGCAACTCTGTTAATGTGCAGGGGAGCTCACCACATTAATGCAATGGATGCACTAAGTGATCAAATGTCATTCCAGGCTGATAATCTTCAAAGCCTATATGCTTGTTTTAATAAGTCATTACACTAGTCTGGTTGCATTACGCGGCCTTAAAATAAACACATTAAAATGTTGAGGTTAAGGGAGTCACTATCACTAGTGTAATGGTTCCCCTTTGCACAAACTCCAAATTCTTTAGCTTGGCATTGAAGATCCTCAGAAACCTCCTCTCAAATGACTTTTCAAGCTTATCTACCTAGGACACTGGCTGTACTGTGATAGGGCTCTTCACCATGCCAAGGAAGAGGCATGTGCAACTATCTTCACTAATAAGGGATTTTTTTAAAGAGACCAGAGAAAATGAGATCACAGGAGAATCACCTTTTTGGCCACAGACACTCAATCCCAAGTCCAGCCGTCCTCATGAGAAACCCAGAACGCAGCCTCAGAATGCTATCTGCTCTTAGGTAAGCCTCTTGCTTGTGCACCTCAAATTCAGAGATCCTACAGACAGAATCTCTTCGGGTCAGTTTGTAACCATCCCGTATCAATTGCTAGTAGCCTGCTTCTGCACCAAACTCCTCCAGAGTCGTTGCACTTACTGCTTCTGGCCTGGGTGTGGCTGTCCTTGGCTCAGGAAGGAGTCATGATCTGATTCACCACTAGGGCTGTGGGATTGGTTGCACTCAAAAGAAATGGCATGAGCCTCAGGCAACTTGTTCAGAAAAAAATCCCAGTGGTTCTTTCTGAGAAGCAACTCATGGATTCCTTTCCAGGATGAAGGTCCTCTCCTCCCTACCTTCCTTTCTACCATTCCATCCCACCCACAACAGAAGCAAGCACAAGTCACCCCCTGCAGCACCCATCTCTGGTTCCTCGAGCCCAAGGTGCTGCTTCTCCTGAACCCCACCCAGCACTGTGGACAGCTCTGCTGCCATTTTTTTTATTTATTTTATTTTATTATTTATTCATTTATTTTGAGACAGAGTTTGGCTCTGGCCCCCAGGCAGAGTACAATGTCCATCATCATGGCTCACAGCAACCTCAGACTCCTGGGCTCGAGTGATTCTCCTGCCTCAGCCTACTGAGTAGCTGGAACTACAGGCATACACCACGACACCTGGCTAATTTTTCTATTTTTGGTAGAGACAGTGTCTTGCTAATGCTCAGGCTGGCCTCAAACTCTTGAGCTCACCTTGTCGAGAGCCCTTCATTTATAAATCTCTCTTATCTTACCGACCATCTTTTTTATTGTTTGGGGGTCTGTTTGTACAGACTTTCCCTTCTTCCTGAAAGGATTCAAGGGAGCCTAGATAGGAACACATTTGCAGCACCATTAACAAAAATGGCTGGGAAACAAAGAGAAAATACTGCAGGTGGCTACAAATTTATTAATCATTTTAGTGTAATTAGTGCAAAGTATAGGCTGTTGGGATAGAAAGTACATCAGAACAGAAATGTTTTGTTCTGCTGCAGTAATTTTGGAATTGAGAAAAATGTGCCTATAACAATACTCTAAAAAGCAAAGAGCACTTTAATAAATCTGCAGTTACCAACCAATACAATATGAATTACTATCAAATTTTGGCTTCATGTCTTGGATGCTCAATTTCAGATTAAAGCATTTAAATATTCTTAATAAATTCCATGAGAAAAAATAAAATGATGGAATGGCATATTGCTATCAAAAGAATTAAGTTCAATTAGGAGTAAGATGGCTTTATTCTAAAATTCACTATTAAAATTAATATAAGAGCACGGGAAAATAACATACAGTTGAAACGTACTTCAGAGAACTTAATATTTCTAAATACATGGCACAAAAATACTTGAGAATGCCATTTCAAATTAATTAAGACAAATATTACTAAACATGTTCTAAGGTTACTGCACCATAGCTACATGAATTCCTCCCACAGATTCCTCCCTCATTTAGTCTTGAAGTTGAGTAACAGTTTTGAATGCTCTTATGCCAATTTTTAATGTAATTTGTAATTTTAGTGCAAAGCTAATATTTAACAGTGACTTTAGAAGCATCTTTTTCCTCCTAAAAGTTCCCAACTGAATAAGGAAAATTTGGCCATGCTTATCTGAGTGCAATGGCTCTCAAATCACCTGGAGCTCTTGACAAAGCACAGGTGCCTGAGTCCTGCTGCTGGCATTTCTGAGTCAGTGGTGTGGGCTGGGGCCTGAGAATTTGCATTTCTAACATATTTGAGGTGATGCTGATGCTACTGGCTCAATGCTGAGACCCACTGTCTCCATGCATCTTGGGAATCTCCAGGAGCTTTTTCCTTACATATGAAGCAGCAAAATTCTGTGGGTTACAATGAATACAGTGGGTACAATGTCAACCATGGGCAGATGGGGATGGTGCCAACAGCGAGGCCATATCTGACAGGATTGAACACAGAAAATTTTCAAAGATTATCAGAAATTATCACCATGAGTAATATAAGGCTGGTGGGCTTCAAAACCATCAAAGAAGCTTAAAGAAGCTCACAGACTATTTCTGAATCGGTCAATACTTCTATTGATTTAGCTCTTTAATCATATATAATAACTTAAAACACAGGATCAGTTCTGTTTTTGAACTAAATAGTTCAGGAGTGCTGGTATCAACTAAATCTAGTTATAAGTAAGGACAAACAAAAATTTTCAACTACAAAGACCTTTTTCTTTTATTCTTCTGTTTCTCCCTAAAGATAATGTTTTACAGGTTAATCAATTGCTTTCTACGTATTTAAGAGCTTTTCAACATATTTAAGATGTTTTTGGTTCATTCAAATCTGGTTATTTAGGATTGATGGCTTAGTTACGGACAGTTAAATGAGTATTCATGGAATTCAGGGCATGGTGGTTCATGCCTGTAATCCTAGCACTCTCGGAGGCCAGGGTGATAGGATCACTTGAGGTCCTGAGTTTGAGACCAGCCTGAGCAAGAGCGAGACCCTGTCTCTATCAAAAATAGCACCCTCCCATTCTCTACCAAAAATAGAAAAAATTAGCCAAACGTGGTGACACACTCCCAGATACTTGGGAGGCTGAGGCAGGAAGATCGCGTGTGCCCAGGAGTTTGACGTTGCAGTGAGCTATGACTGTACTCTACTCTACGTAGATACCACTGTATTCTAGCTCTAGCGACAGAGCAAGACTCTGTCTCAAAAACAAAAAAAAAGAAAGAAAAAAAATGAAATTCAGAAATAAATGCTCATATTTTAAGTGTGTGAGATAAAATAAACATGTTCATTTGCTACATATTTGCTAATTGAAAATTAAGTTCTATAAATGCTTATGAAGCTTAAAATACTTTATGAGAAAATTACGTTAAGGAAATGTTACGGAAGTACAAAAATCCTTATTTATCCATCTCTATCTGTGCTACACTTTCTAAATCCCTTTGAGGTCAAGAAAGATAAGTTTTAAATTACTGCTCTAAGTGAAAATATTTGAGACATCCTAAATGTCCAAAATAGGGAAATGTTAGAGAAGCATGACATTTAACTCATGCTGATAGTATACAGCCATGCAAATAACTATGAAGCCTATGTAGTGAGATAGGCATATTCTTATGATATAATACTAATAAGAATGCAAAACTTGACATATGTGTAAAGTCACAATTATGTACAAAAAACGTGAATAAGAAGAACACCATATTTGTAACCCTCAGTGTCCAAAATACTTCAAGGAACATACTATGCTAAAAAAAAAATGCATTGTTTATCTGAAGTTCAAATTTAACTGAAAATCTTGTATTTTATCTGGCAACTATAATATTAGGTGAAAAGCCTGCATTATAATAGAAACTATAAGATGAAGTATTTTAAGTGCTATATTTAATTAAACAAGTTTGTGTCCCGAGAGAGAAGGTAAATGTAAGGATAAACATCACAGCCTATGAAAGAAGTCTTATTCCTCAAAATGACAGAATACATAGGGACATTTTGAAAAGAAAATTTAAATATTAACAGATGTTTTCACTTTTTTATAGATTAGGGATGAACTTAGACCTATTTTAGGAAGAAACATTAGTAGTTGAAAGGAAAAGTATTTTCACAGTGTTTAGAGTTGAATAATAAATATAATACAGTAGTAAGTTTGACAAAGTACCCTATAAAATAGAGCAGCTATAATACTTGCTATTTTCCAATATTCACCATTAAAGATTTTAAAAGAATTACGAAAGTAAAAACATAACCAGTGTCCAGAGTATGCACAATGCCTTCAATATCTAGCCTTGCATTTCCTATTTAGTGTTTGACTGGAAATTTCTAAGTCTGTGTGGTTCCCCTAAGGGCAGAGTTTCCTTTGGCGTCAGAGACACTAATAGAAGATGTTCATTCATTGAAACCCTGAGAAGGCAGCCTCCAGGCAGTGTGAAAATGCATCTCTATTGTGCTTGGTTGGTTTGTTTCTTGGATGTGAATGACTAAAATTTACAAACTTCCTTTTCTACCCAGTGGTATGGAATTGAAAGTTATTTCTGTATGGAAGCAAAGTATGATACCTAAGAAAGCTCTGGTTAAATCTTGAGGAGCTCTTTAAACTTGAAAATCTTCAGAATTCAAGCTTCTGTGAAGATAACTTGACTGAGATAATCAACATGGCTAAAGTTATGAGTCACAATTTTATTGAACATGTAGGGAAAACATTAACATCCAATGACACTACAAAAAATTCCATCTATGTAACTATATGTTTGATAGCATAGTAGGATAACTATAGTTAATAATAATTTACTGTGTATTTCAAAGTAGCTGGAGATATTTGAAATGTTCCCAATACAAAGAAATAATAAATTTTTTGAGGTGATGGATATCCCAAATATCCTGATTTGATCACTACACATTGTATGCATGTATCACATGTACCTTATAAATATGTACAATTATGTATCAATTAAAAAATAAATTAATTTAAAAATTATTCCAGTATACAGATTTCACAATGTCATCTGTAAATAACTAACACTAAGGGTTTGTCTGACTGGTTAATGAGCACATATTCTAGTCTTTGGGAACCATCAGCTTGATATAATAGCTCCAAAAGTATTTACAAACTAGTCATGGCATTCCTGAGTAAGACACAAATAGTGGCATTAATTGCAAATTTTCCCTATGAATGAGGAGATACAGATCCTGTGCTGATTTATATAAATTCAATGTAATACAAGTTTGTTTAGAATGTTTACCCATAATTTTGCTCATCACCTACATCAGTATGTCTTAAAATTTCCAAAGCCTAGGAATTTAAATATTTCTAGTTGAGACAGAAAGAATATTTGCTTTGGATATTTGTACATGGGATTAAAATATGGCATCTATCTGAAAGACCCAACTAACCTTTAAAAAAATGCTGGGATGGGGGAGGCTGTGAAATCAATGGGGTTCTTCTTTAGGTGTCAATCTTCACCAGGAGCATCACCAGGTCCAACAGAAGGGTATGAAGTCAGTGCCTTCTGCTTCCAACAGACTGAATTCCTCAAGAATATTCATGCTCAAATATAGCCGCTTAAAAGCCAAAGGATACAGTGGCTGCATTCAAAGACAGTCCTAAGATCAACATCTTGGCTTCTATTCCTTTGACTAAGAATACTAAACTTTCTGTTTATTTACTAGTTGGATGGCTAAAAGTTTATGTTGTCAGCACACATGTAACAATTTTTATATTTCCTTCCATCCCCATAAACTTCTTGACACATTCCACAGAGCTGACATTTATTTTCACCTCCGTTAAGTTCATCATCTATTCATTCTACTCATGTAAATGATGTCTAGAGGTAGTGTTGTGCCTGCAAATGGGCACCTTTGAAGCAGAGCTTAAGCAAACTGCCCACGATCCACACCCAGGATGTGAATCCAAACCGCCTCGTTCCACAGTGTGTGACCTTGACCGCTACACAATCTGCCTCTCTCGTTAATACTGTGCCCATGAGGGGTCCTGGGGATACAGATGTTGTCCCAGGCAGGTCCTTCTTCCACACCTGCTTCCTTTTTATTCCACTGCACAATTGATTGAGATGCCTAGAGTGACACCTCCGAGATGTGTTAGCATCTTTCCTTTCCTTTGGCCTAAGATGAGAACAAAGTATTCCTAGCAGCATCAGAACATTAGACAAAATAGTAAAGCACGATCGATTGCACCTAACCTTTGGATCTCATTCAAATACCAACCAATGCCGGAATGTTTTGTAACAGAAATAATCTAAAAAGAAAAAAGTACCTTGAAGAAGTGGGATGAAAAGTATGAGAAACTTCTCACGTGCCCTGATTTTATTGTAAAATGATTTTCTTAGGATAAATCACTGATACAAATTCTGATTGGACATATTGTTTCACAGTGAGTTTTTAACTTAATTAATAAATTAGTTGAATAAAAATCACTCATCTGTCAGATCAGGTTAAATATACCAAAAAGAGAATTAAGCATCTGACTCTGTAGGAAAAATCTGTAGTTCAAACAAATATCTTAGATGTGGTTGCAGCCAGAGTTAGACCCAGGGCAAGAAATATAAACACAAATTTACAGGCGAATTTTTAGTTCTTCATCTTGAGGACAACTAAAGCTTAGAAAATCCATCCTTGGGGATACTTGTATCCTGTCTGGTAGTAACATAATTGCTACATTACCGGTAGAACCTCCAAAAGGATACAAATTGGTTGGGAGAAGGAAGCTAAGAGAGTTGAATCTATAGTCTCACTGATTTACGATAACACTAAAAATATAAAAAGAGTAGTTCTTTGGGTGAATGATGGGGGAAGCAATAGAACAAACATTTACATTTGATCATGGATTACAAATAAAACGAAGCTATTATGGCTCAATCAAAAAATCATCAATTGATAACTCTTTTTGCATAATTCTGCTTTAAAACTGTAGTCCCCAACCCCCGTACCAGTACCATACCAATATCACTCTGTCTGTGGCCTGTTAGGGACCAGGCCACAGGGCTTTGCCGCGCCCCCACAACTTCTGTAGAAAAATTGTCTTCTATGAAACTTAGGAACTGGGGGCCACACAACAAGAGGCCAGTGGCAGGGGCAAGAGCAAGGGAGCAAAGTTTCATCTACATAGCCACTCCCCATTGCTCTGCCTCCTCCCCCAGCCCCCACCCCATGCGTGGAAAAATTGTCTTCCATGAAACCAGTTTCTGGTGCCAAAAAAGACGGGGACCGCTGCATTAAAAGATCTGTGTTTATGACTTTACCTGCTAAAAGTTAATTTGGCTCTATGAACTATATTAATATGGTGAAATGTTATGAAAGTATCAGGGGTTGCAGAGTAAGGAGAGGCAACAAAACTTGGTTCTCAAGCATAAATGCAACATTGGAACCACCTGCATGCAGCTGAGTCTAGCCCCTGGTTACAGACACACCTAAACACTGCCTCTGGGCGTGGCCAGCACTGATCACACCAAGGGAATAGATGTAGGAGGTGACTTTTTCAAAATAACTTCCCTCTCTGTGGCTTAAAATATACTAAATTATTAGTCTCAGAGTTTCTTACGGTAAATAAGCAACAAGCAATGAAAAATCAACCACAACCTGGAATTACTGACTTGTTGATACATCATAAAATTACAACAGCTTTTGTAATCAAATGTAAGCTTTAGAAGTCAGTTTACTTCCACAATATAATTTGGAATCGTAAGATGATTAGGATAATCATGTTATGTCCAACAGAACCAGTCACAATTGCATAGGACACTAAGTCCCCCTAACAATGTGGTCATGTTGCAATCATATTGCCAATCAGCATTCCAGACTAGATAGGTTAAAATGACCGACAACCAGTTACCACCAGCCCAGAGTTTATCACATAATACTTGATTAATAAATCACCCAGTCTTCTTCTAAACGTCACACCTGTTACAAAGCACCAGCAAGATCATATCACCATGACCCAAGTGCAAGTTCAGTGTCATATTTTTAATGAAAAATATTCACTACAAAATGGGTTTTTCTCAAAAAGATATGTTTTGTTGATTTACATTGGTAGCTAAATTTTCTTTGGTGCATTTTTCACATTCTCAGGGAAGTTAGGCACTTCAGCATTTAAACAGAACAAATCAAATGCATACCTGCTTTCCTCCCATTTGGGAAACTGGCAGAAAGAAAACAATGCAATCAGTGGGTGTTACTGAGCACCTGCTAAATAGCAACCATCTTGCTAGGTGCTCAGGCAGTCAGAGAAGGGAGGGAAGGAAAACAAACAACTGGTTCCACCCACCATCAAATCAAAAGACTGCTAAGCAGCCTTTGATCTAAAAACTACAAAAGGAATAAAATTTCAAAAAGAAAGTTTTAAAGAAGTATCAATTTACGGAAATTCTAGTTTTCCAAATCAAATCTAAATCTAATGACATATCATTATAATCTTGGCTCTGAGGATACTCCTGTAAATGAGACTCGAATACCTGACTATACAAGGCCCTGTCACTGTTTCTACTGTGTCTATAGTTTTGGGACCTGTGGTCAGAGAGGGAATACAATTTTCCTGTTCCTAAATTTACTTGTAAATTTGTAAAAATCACAAATATATACAAATTAAATCACATTTTGATTTGAGCAAATCATTTTATTAAAAAATACAAAGTTATATTAAAATACAACATTTAGCAAAACATGTCAACTCTTTTTCCATAAATCAATAAAGTATTATTGATCATTATTTTATTCCCGTATATCTGAGGGATTCAGCTTCCCTAATTGCTGGGCTCCCCAACATTCTCAAATAGCTGTTGGCAAGGCTTTCATTTGAATTCCAAAAATTTTACAGTCTGAAAGGTCAAAGTCTTCTCTGATACCAATGCGGTTAAGCAATGAAAATTATCTGTTACGGTACTAAATCCAGCAATGAGAGGACATATTTGTATATATTCCCGTGACCAAAATATAGGTATATTCAGCTTCTCCTTGGTCTGTACATTCTCTTTGTTCGGTTCGATTAGCCATTTCAACATAATGTGAATTGAGCTCATAAACTTCATTAAAAAGATCATGTACCAAATGAGAAGACTTCTTTCAACTTTTCAGGATCATTCATAGACATTCTAAAGATTTACTTTCTAAAAGTCTCATTTTAAATAAAACAAGGAAGAATTGTTTTGTAAAACCTTTTGAACAGCTGCAAATGGCAATTAATCTTAATGAATCATTAAGAATTTTATTTCACAAATCTTATCTGAAAAATAAAATTTTAATTTTCCTTCCTCTAAATTCTAGCTTCCATGTGATATGGTCATCCCTTTTATTTCACATCTACCATCCTGAGAACTAGTAGCAATACTGCATAGGAAACAAACCCAAAGTTCTGAAATAAATTTTTCAAAATAATTATCACAAGTAGACGTTTCTACTAAAAAAAAAACGAGGTGAAATTCATTAGTGAGAAGGGATGTTCTCAGAGATCTTGTCCTTGAATACAGCAAGAGTTGTTTACAAAACACTTGGATAAAGTTTCTTTCTCCAGGACAGCCAGAACAGCCATTCTAATAAGCTGACAGTATATCAGTGTCAAAACAAACAAGATGGAAAGTCTCAATCATTTAATTCCCTGAAAATTAAATTTTACATATATAAAATGTGGGTTTTTTTTTTTATCTATTCGACTACACATATTGAAATCCACTAAAATCTTCTAAGAAAATGTTGCTTGCCATACCTAACATCTCTAAAATAACTGTGGGTCCTAAGGAGCTCAAAGTAGTGGAAGCCACCAAATCAGAAATGCTTCGTAAGGGTTATGCATAGGAGAGGTTTCATATAGATTTAAACCAAACAGAATATTAGTCTTTCTACACATTCATAATTACGTTTTGTTTTCACATCCAATAAAGTGCTAATATAAAACAGGGCAGGTGAAGTAGATGCTTCGATTTCTAATGCTTTCCAATGAAATGAAGACTTGCTAATTCCAGCAGAGAAAAATCTGGCATACACTTCTTAATTTCTAGACAAGGAAACCTTACTACGTCAGGTTAACTAGTAGAGAACACTCTGTTTTGGTGTAAAGAGTGACCATAGAATACTTGGGAATGATTCCATGATTCCCTTCCTTTTTAAGAACATGAACTGATTAAATTAATCTTTATATGACACAAAGATCTTTGGTCTTGTTTACTATAAAGATAAACTAAGACTGCTAAAAGAATATATTTTAAGTGTTCTCACCACAAAACAAAGATGTATGAGGTATTCATATGTCAAATAGCTTAATTTGGCCATTCAACAATGTATATTTAGGTTAAAACAACATGTGGTACACCGTAAATATATACAATTTTTACTTCTCAATTAAAAACAGTAGATAAATCCACAAAGCTAAACTAATCAGAGCTTAAGTAAGTATATAGTGCTGTGCCTGGCAGACAATAGGACTCAACACATACTCGGTGAAGAAATGAAAGAGTGACACTCCAATAAGGGGCATTTCAGGCTAACCTGCAGTTGAAAATGTGAGAGTTCCGTTACGTTTGCCTGGTAGACTGGGCCTCCTGAGATCAGATCATTTGGCTACTTTCTATTCCTCCAGGGTCACAATGGCTACTATACAAAGGCCCAAAAAGAATGAAGACAATGAATTCATGAATCTAATTCTGTGTTCCTCCCAGCATTTGTTGTGTTATTTAAGTAATTATTTATTGTGTCAGGCTATAGAAATGCAACAGCATTATGCAGTAGAAAAAAGAATACAAAAACGCTAGTTGAAAGCAGCTATACTGTATGCATTCGTGCACACATCTCCTCTAAAGAAATGTGCAGAATGCTCCACACCTAAAACCTTCAGAGTTAAAGCCAAGAGTTCCCAAAAGTAGGTAGTTTGTTGGGGAGGGGCACTGACCCAACATCACCTGCCCCTCTAGACACTGCCAGGTGCCTCATTGCCCAGCAGAAGCACTGGGCAGGGGTCAAGCCCTAGGATAAGGCCCTGGGAGAGATGACACAGTGGTCCTTCCTGCTGGGAGAGTCAGGAAAAATCCAGCAGTGACCCCTGGTCCCTTTTCCTGTCCCTCAGAATAAACAAAACACTTTAAACATTAATGCTCCATTTTAATCATTGGACTGTACATGGTCAGATTTTCAACTTTCAAAGATCACTGGCAGAAATGGAGAAAATAGATTGAAAGAGCCAGATTAGGAGCATTATAAGAACTGGTATTTGTTGAGAATAAATTTTTTGTAGCTGGCAGTATACTAGACTAAAATTTTAAAAATATCTGAGGTCCAGGTCCAGGTCCATCTTCTTGATATTTGACCACCAAAAAGAAAATTACTTAATTTTTCTGAGTTTCCATTTTCTCGTGTAAAATCTACTTCCCCCTCCCATTTTCTCACGTGTAAATTCAAGAGAGTAATATCTATTTCACAGAGCATTTGCAAGTATTAAATGAGAGAAAGAACACACACACACACACACACACACACGATGTACCTGCCCTCTATCTGTCAGGCGTCCAGAGCAGGGATGAGATACTGCAGTTAACTAGAAAACCACAGCCCCAGCCCTGCTTGAGATTACAATTCAAAAAGTATGTGAATATGATTTATAAACTTAAATGTATCTGACAGTTTAAAGACCCTTCTCTTAAGTCATCAGCATATTTGCAGCACTTACGATGTTGAATGTGGCATTTCAACAATTTATAAATCCAACTTTGCCATTATCTCAAGATACTTGAGGCAGGAAATAAGCCACGCCTATCACACATACAGCCAGACCCCTCTGTTTAGCCGATGAAATGCACGTTTAGTGCATGCTGAAAGACCAGCACACTTCATCAAGATGTTGAATTGTTTCCTCAATAGATCTGAGGAGACCAAGACACACTCCATTCTAAATAAAGGATCACCCTTCAGGGAAGAGTGTTCTGGTTTTATAAAGTCCTGTTGTAACCATATGAAAGAGAAAAAGAAACTTCAAAGCTAGGATTAAGTAGCTGTCTGCCAGAAAAAGAGATGCCAGCCCAGGGCAGGACACATCCTGACCCCGCTGACAGTAGCTCCGGGTCCTCTCTTTGAGCACTGCCAATTTTTCCAGTGTTTAGAGGTCTCCTCCAGCATTGGCTTTCATCGACTTGATTGCATGAAGTGGCTAGGCATGTCCTAGATAAGATAAGCCAAGAGAAATACAGGGAGAGCCATTCACATCGACTGACTCATGGCTCCCGGTGCAGTTCTGGTGCACAGCTGCAGAGGAAGCCTCGAGCCCTCCGGAAGATGGACAGACAAGCAGCATCTGACTGTGGTTTTATCCCCAGAGCTGTCAAAGCATGGGTAATAGCTCTAGTTTTTCCCTCAATACATTGACTTCCAGTCTGTACCTACCCCCAGACCCGCCTTACAAGCAGAACTGCTGGTCAGTGCATGTTTGGGCCGCCCCCTTCTGTCCTTCCAAGTCCTCCAGGGGCCTACAGCACAGGCAGGTGACTGACCCACACGGCCCCATGCACGGAGCTTGGCTGCTTTGGTTTAAAGTCTCTGTCCCCCTGTTTAAAAGTAAATATTCCCAGAAGGGTCAACACAGAGTTTTTTTTCAGTCATAGCTGTTATCAAATCATCTTCTGAAAGTGGGTTTTGGTGGTTAGGGCAGATCTGTTGTCTGCCCAGCACCGCTTCCCTCTGCCCTCTCTGCTTCCATGCTCGGGCTCCTGTCACCACACGGCACCAGCTGAGCTCCCCTGGTCACCATGGTGACTTGTTCATCTTAGTGCCCCCCGGGCCCAGTAAAGGGCCCTGTTCACACACTCCTCTGCCCACCTCAGCACCAGCTTCTAGGCCCTTCCGACACCACTCAGACTGCTGCAGGGCACGCGGGACCTGATGGACACCATTGGCAATTTTTTTATTCTGAGAACTACAGAGAATCTGGGCTACCTAAGGTCTAAAGAGAATCTCAAGAGCAGGAGCCAGGCCCTACACGCCTTTGGTCTTCCCAGAATCTAGCCGTGCTGGTTGACCAATCAATGTTGAAGGTACCAATGAGAGATCAACATCACAATAAGTATTTATATTTATTAATGTAAAATGCTGACTATGTGCCAAATATTGTAATAACTGCATTTTAAATACATTAATTTTTTTAATTCTCTGGTCACCTATTATTATTACTTCTATTCTACAGATGAGATTGAGACTCAGATGAATGCAGGAATGAATGAATGTGGGGATGCCATTTCCACTGCTGCTGCACACGCTTCGGACACTGTGCTCGACTGCTGTGTGTGGCTGAAGGCCAGCCCCTCCCTGAGACGCTGCGGGTACTGCAGAGACTAAGACAGAGACTAGGTTAGGTTCTTGACTTCCTGGGATGAACACTTTAGTCGGAGGAAATGGGAGAATGGGCGGCAGACACTGATAACCAAACTCATGACCATGAAAGAGGGAGACGAGAGTAAGTCCTGTGGGATAAATTCAGAAGTGTGGTGTGACAGTGAGTGATGGGGCAGGGTAGTTTAGGTGGAGCAGAAGGAGGTCCCTGAGTAGGTGACATATGAGCCAAGACCCAGGGGAAATTGCCCATCAGAGCAGAAAGCCAGTGCAAAGGCCTTAAAGCACGAACAGCTGTACCTGCGTAGTAAAAATAACGCGAGTGTGGTTAGAGGGCACAGGAGCCATGGGCTTTGCAGGGCAAGTTAAGGACCGAGTGTTTGCTTTTTAAGTTCTGGAGGGTTTAAAGCAGAGGAATGACATCTGACTTCACTGTTAAAAGACCCAGGTGGCTGGCAGTGGAGAGTGGACAACACAGAAGCATCTAGAACAGGAGGACCCTCAGGAGGCAGCCGTCCAGTGGAGAGGAGGTGGGGATGGTGCTGCAAGCTGTTTGACTTGTTTCAAATCCCTTGTTGGTTTTTCACTATTTTGCTGTCAGACCTGAAAATCTGTGTGGCCTGGTTATTTTCGGGTATTCTATAGCCATTGGATTATCTAGTTTCTAAGACGGTTTCTCTCCTTTGGGCCACTTTGTGGGGGTTTTTGTTGTTGTTGTTGTTGTTGTTTTTACAATAGTATAAACATAAGTCAGTGAGCATACATAGAAAAGGACGATCACATCTGTTCTTTGCTCTGATGGGCCTGACAGGGACCATCCATCAGGGTTGGCTTCATGTGTATACCTAGAAAGAGAGATTTGGGGTTTTCTGAAAGCCTTCCTTATCCCAAAATAAACTCCTTCATTGGCTGGTACAAAATTCCAAGAGTCCAAAAGTCCAGAATTTTCCAATGTGTCCTCCCAGAACATCAATGCCAAGGGTAACAGATAGGGGTTCTGTGGCCGAATAGGTTTGGGAAACATTCTCTATTATACTAAATTCTTAGAAAGTCACAATTTGCAGTAGATGCTACGTTCTGAACAGTCTTGCCATGCAGAACATTTAATTTAGTTAGCCCAGCATTTCTCAAAAATATCTAATCACAAACTCTTAATAACTCACTGTCACAAATTATTACAAGCAGATATTGAACATCTATATAAAACAAAAGTGTTTCCCAACAGGAATTATATCACAAAATTCAAAGAACCCCTTGAGGAGAAAGAAAGAATGAGAGATGACTTGGTGAGGCATGGAGGACACAAATATCAGGCACGAGGAGCGTTGACACTGAACTGCAGACACCACAGACAACCTCTGAAGCCCTTTTATATTTGTCCCCATGTTGTTTAACGTTAAAGGAGAAAGAAGAAACTAGGCAAGCAAAAAAATCTTTTCTTACATTTCTATTAAGAAATGAGATGGAGACGAAGTGTCCACAATTGAACCAGGAATACATGGATGGGAAAGTATAAATGGTAACATTTAGAGACTTTCAAAATAACATTTTAAAAAATTGTCAAACTCCTTTTGGGCAATAGCCAAAAGAGAAACCTAGAAAGCAGTAATGTTGAAAGTGATAAAAAGATATGAATCAACAAAAACTCAGACAGGAGTTTCCTTTGACACTGGAGTAAACAAAAGCCAGTGCTATTTTAAGACAGGAAAGGCTGGGCACATGAACCTTTTGGAATACTGTATGATTTTGGCCAGTGCTGGGAAACGTATATAGCTCTCAAGGAGTGAGGGGGCAGGAAAAATTGGTCCAAATCAGAGGATGATTTTTTAAAAAGTGATTGAAAGAAACAAAATCACCAGGGGACTATTAAAAACCCCACTTCAAATGTTCTTTTTAAGAAAATGTCTTATATATATGCTTAAATTTATAAAACATTATGACAGTATGGGTCACATTGCAAAGGTGTTCTCAAGAACCAGCATACTTCTTCCCTGCAAGGCCAGCACTACGTTTAATATGTACCTTCCAGAGCTAGATCTAATCTGCAAATCTGAGTATAGCTACGTTGGAATAAATAACCAATTGGAGTCACAGGGGAAAGATACTGTCTGAGATTTGTTCCCTTCTAAGCAGTAACTTTGGGAAGATATACCCTTATTCTAAAGATATCTGCTCAAAATATTTGGTAGCCAATTTAAGAAATGTCTTTAGGGGCCATGTCATGTCTTTTAAAACAACCTCCATGGTGGGAAATTGTTGCATATTGAGGGTGGCTTTAATGTTTGACAATAGCCCAAAGTAATTGCAAGCTGAGTCCAGTGAATGAGGTGGGGGTGTTAGGCAGTGTCACCGTGGGTCAGAAACACAATGTGGCTCTAAGGCAAGGCAACAGCAAACGTGATGATCCTTTGAAAAGTATTGCTAAAGAGGTTTGTGGTTGTTAATGAAAAATTCTAGGGAGGTGGAGACTTCTTGGAAACATAGGCTCACAAGACACAAAGCCCATTTTGTGACTATCTCACTTCCCATAGCCTTGTGATCTGACCTTTAATCCCCTCTCCTGAATGAAGATGGGGTGCCAGAGGCTGTGTGCAGGAGCAACTCTGTCTAGCCCGCAGGTGGCAAGCCTGGCTCTAGCTAAGAAAGCTTCGCTGCTTACCAGCTAGACTGACTTTGCGTCCCCAGGTCAGCAAGGGTTGGGAGTAGCCAGGCATGAGCAAGGTCTAATATTTAACTTGAAAAAGGAAGGGGGAGGAGTGGAAATGCAGGGAGCCCACACCCCCATAGCTAGTGCTGACGCCACAACAGCAACACCTGCATGGGGAGCCCTCCCCTGTGACTCTCTTACATACACATACCCGATGTCTTTGCTCAGCCTCCCTTTGCCTTTTATGGATAATAGAATTATCTAGCTAAGATCCCACAAGATCTACAATGTCACTGCAAGGTTGTACTGACTGCATTCAGTATTTTACTCAAAATGTCTCTTTCCGGCCCAAGTCTTGTTTTTACAATTCTACATTCCTACAAGATTGTTTTGCCTCAATTAGTAACTATAATGTAGCTTGACTTTCTTTATAGCCATGTCTAATCACAAACTATGGGCGGTAAAATTCCTTTATTTCTGCATATACACCAAGCCAATTCAAAACCAAAGGTGATCAGGCATCTTGTTCTTATTACTGCCATCGCGGCGACGCTTGGTCTGTGTGGTTCTGTATGAGGAGCAAGAGAGGGGGGATCGGCAAAACCCCAGCATTGCAAGGCCCACGCTAGAATGTCTCTCCTTCACAACCAACTGTTCTGGAAAATCCTGAATCAAATTATCTAACGTGATAAAAAATTATTTTACTTAGTAGTTCCTAACCTTTTTGTGAGAGCACATTCTAAGTAATGTATTTATGATGGTTATTAAGAGGTCAGAACAATTTAAATATGAAACTTCTGGTGTGTGGGTAAAAAGTGGTGATTTGTAGTCATACCTTTTAATATTAAAAAAGGATGTGCAGAAATATTACTCTAAGAATCATGAAAACATGTCTTAGCCTTGAACACCTCATTCTAGAGATGATGTAATTCTGTGACTTGGCAACGTTACAGGCCTCGTTGTGAACAGGACTCGGACTTGTTCATCAGACCTTCAGACGAGGGCCCTTTCCACAACACGAGCTGCCAGATTCTCTAGCGGGGATCCGAGGTCCTGCTGCAGCGCCCAAGCCCATGCTTCGGGCAGGCAGGGACAGTCCCGGGAAAGCAGAAGGGAGAGGACGTGGGAGGGCTAAGGATGGCTCATTGCTGACATCTCTATAATTCACTTCCGTGGTGGGTCAACATTACCAGCTTGTTAAGGGTGTACATTCTTCCTCCTTTTCTATACCTGTGGCCAAAACTGCTGACCTAGAGGATGTGACCACAAGAGAAAACAGATCGATTTGTGTGGTTCCAATACAGCCGAAAACATTTTAAAAAATAATATGCACTTCAAAGAGGATACTCGGTCAAGATTTACCATCATCAAATGGGTTTTTCCTTCTCCATTCACTACAAAGCAAGTAAAGGATGTTAAATGCCATACTGATAAAATTCACATTTATGAGAGTCACATATAGTATAAATTAGGCTGCTATAAATTTTATATTCAAATACTTAAAAACCAATAATGATAGAAAGCCAAACCTAACTCTATTTTCAGACTTCTGAGAATGTTTTAATTAGCCAGTTGGCAGCTATTTCTTCAGTGCTCACCGTGTATTATAGCCCTTGTTGGAGAGCTGAAGAGTATGATCTGACACAATCTTTACAGTTTGAAAAGCCTACAATTCAAAAAGCTTTTTTGAAATGGCTGCTATCTATATGTTAAGCAGTACTTTCAGTGCTGGGGGTTTCAGCAAGGATTATACAGTGTCCCCAAACTTGCAAACACACAGACGAGAAAAGAGATCATATAGTTAAGCACAAAACTCCATGTTGAGTATTAACAAAGGAAGGGATGTACACAGAAGGAATAATTCATTCTGCCTGGGAAGGAGCATCAGACAAAGAGAAAGATGTCACAGTTATCTCATTGTTTCAAAGGTAACAATGACTGAGGGATGGTGTGAGGACAAGACTACCCTCAACCTTTGACAGGTCATGTTCCAAGGCTTCCTGTGAGCTGATTGGAGCTCAAATTATCTGCCCAAGGAAACTGTGTTTCTCTTGATGAGCAGGAACCCAAACTAGCCAACACATCTTATTCAACTAATAGCAATGCGTGACTTCTGAGTCTGGAACTGTCTGTGGAAGAGCTGCTATTTATTAATGTCAGGCACTGCTCAAAAACACTTTATAAGCATTTTCATCTAAACTGTGCAACAATCCTCTTAGCTAAGTACTATTATTATCAACTCACGTTACAGATGAAATATCTCAAGAACAGAGAGGTCAAACAACCTGATCAAGGTCGCACAGCTGTATGATGAGCCAACATCTGTGCCCAAACAATCTAGTTTCACAGCTGGGCACGTTTCCCTTTAAATGTCAGAAACCATACAATGCAAAAAAAAAAAAAAAAAAAAAAAAACAAAAAGAAAAGAAGGAGGAGGAGGAAGAGAAAGATTTTTGTGTCCTATTTTCTGCATATAGAGCTGACCCTGAGAAAGACGTGCTACTGTCTATGTTGGAACTCTTCTTGATAAGTTCTTAAATGTCCAGTGAAACTATGATCCCCTAAAAAAAAAAAAACCTGATCATCTGGATTGTACCTCTATCCACCATTTAAAAACTCTTTCTCCCATTCATTTAAAATGTCCATCCAATCCCAACTGGATGGTAGGATGAAAATAAGCTATTTGAACTAACTCATATTAATATACGGGTAACAAATAGCCATTTTATCTTTCCACAGATACTTGCACTTTAAATGAAGAGACTTGTTACTCAAGGAAATGAGATGGGAAAAGTAAAATGAAAATGTAATTGGCAGTGTAGCAGGGTCCTTCCTCAAGGGGACCTGGCTTCCCCTTCACTTAAGGGGTTCTGCACTTTCTGTAAACTGCTCCAGTCTGGGAATTGCTTGAGGGACCGTGATTCTCTGCTTTGGTCATTCAAGCCGACTTTTGTTCACTTGACCTAGAGCTCTTCTGCTTAATGCAAATCAAGTCACAATTCAGTAAACTGCCCATCTACTTTCACTTCTAGAAACAGTAGCCAAGGCCAATGGTCTGCAAGTCAGGCCATTCTCATTGCTGCTATGGCCCCACAGTCCATGATGGTACCATGCCCACCTGGTCTTTGGTGATCAAGTGCTGCCATGTGGCCTGTCCCACCCAGATCCAACTATCCTCACTGCATTTAGGATCGATCCCCAGTCAGTGGCAGCAGCTCCCACTGTGATTTCTGACTGGCAGAGGAGAGCAACCACAGAGTTCCTCACAAATTTCTCATAGTCATGGTAGAAGGTGTGTCCTCTGGACCCTCCCAAGGTGGCTGAGCAGATCTTTTATGATAAATCCAATCCACTTAACACCCCAATCTCACTAAGCCTTTGGAGACCCTCCTCCACAGTACACCAAGGAAACTCATTTCTCCTTCATTTAGCGTAGGCCACCTTTTGGTCCATGTTTCAGCTAACCAAGCAGACAAACTGTTGGAGCCCTTTCCAATGCCTGGAGGTAGAACTTTGAATCCACAAGCTCTGCTTGGTGGGCCCGTATTGATAAATTATGTCCAATCCAACTTTATGTTCCTTTCATGATTATTCCAATCCCTAATACACACTCCCACACATATTCCCCAGATTTCCCTCTATATAAATTGAGAAAATTATGTAGTTCTTTTGGAGTACGGCACATCTCCTCACGGATCACACTCTGTACCTCACCTTTAGGGGCCTGCAGGGACTAGTCTAGCTGTAGGTCCAGAAGCAAAGAAAGGTGGTGAGGTAGTTCTTAGAGATCAGCAGTGTCTGCAAGGCACATTAACTACTTTCATCTGCAGGAGGCAGAGACTGGTATTGCTATCAGCATGCTAATATCTACTGTCTCTCTGTCACTGCGACAGACCCACCTTTCCCACATTATCAACCAAAATGAAGATGACATTCCCCAGCTTCCATGGCAGTTAGGTTGGTGGCTAAGATTATGAAATTCAGGCTCAGCATGTGAGCAGAAGTGACAGCTTCCCAGCTGTGCCCTTAGCGGATGGAGAAGGAGTGTCTCTCCTGAATGGGCTGCCGCCAACCTTCAGCCTGATGTGCACACAGTAACAGGCTGTCTTGAGCCACAGGGATGAGAGCAACCCCCATAGGACAGCAGAGCAATGGCTGAGTCCCGGGAAACCTCATCAAGCAGAGCTGGCACACCCACTCCAGATCAACTGCGTCCTGACAACTGTGAGAGAGAAATAAAGTTTGTCTTATCTAAGTCTCATTACCCTGAGAAACCTACATGGAAAAGAGGACTTAGAAAAAGCAGAATTGTCTTTGCTTAGAACTGGCTGAAAGGGCCACCCACCAACTGGAGGAAAGAACATACTTGTTACCAGGACAGGAACAGGAGCCTGCTGGCCTAAACCAGGTGGTGCACTGGCAACAGTGTTGCCCAGTTTGACCCAGTTAAGGCTAGAATGTAACTGACCACTGAGAAAGACCCCAAGTACCCTTTTCTGAAGAACAGATTTTGGAGGGCTGTGAGTGGGGAAAGAAACATCAGGCCCTGCACCAGGCAAAAACAGAAAGGGGCCAGCATGGAGGCTTGAGGTTCTCCAGGCTGCAGAACACACAGGACATGAAAGCAGGTAACACACGTGTGGACCAAGATGAAAGAGAGAGGCCAAATCTAGAGGAACATCTACAAATGAGGTACTTGGTGTGGACAGCACTTGCACCTGAGGGACAGTGGCACCAACAGTCTCATCACAAATGTGCAGGTTAAGGAGCAGGGGGACAGCTTGTTCACTTGACCTAGAACTTTTCTGAGCACACCAGAGAAGGCTGCAGGGGAAGATAGATGCTTGGTGTTGATCAAGTCGAATCTAAAGCAGGGTGGAGAGTTTGGAGTTTGAAAAACTACTGTGGGGACAGTCATCTGATTTGGGTCATTATTTATTCTAATAACTCCTGAAGACAGTAAAGTCTCATCAAAAGCTTCATCCCCAGGTGATGAGTGAAATCGCCACAAAAAGCCCAAGTAGGTCCTGGCAGAATTAACCTCCAGATAGAACAAAGCCATTCCTATTTTATAAAGTGTACTTCAAATTTTCAAATTAATATATAAATAAAGTTTAAATATGTCCACCTATAATATCCTGGTTTAATTCAGTGTTGCGCCCAATTAGTACAGCACAAAAAGAATTCAAAAACAGCAAGTAATAATCAAGAAAACCAGAAAATGTCACCATCTTACATGATACAGCAGGGCAAACAAAAAGTGTGTATATATTCCTTGGGAGCCATGAAAAACATTTTTTAAACTGGTAACTAGTATAACAGTTTTACCAATACATAGAAAAAATGCAAAATTATGTTACCTCTCTTAAATTTCAAAACAATTTAGCTAAATGCTCATTACATAATTATTGGACAGTTCAAAGACTAGGAAGTTGTTAAAAACTGTATGTCTAATAGGCTCTGCACAGATGTTTAGCATCTGCTCCAGGTCTCCTCACTGCTTTGGTCTTGCTGCATCCTGGATGGATCTGAAAGGACAAGTGGAGGCTCTGAGGAATGTTTGATAGTGACAGCCAAATATTTTTAAAATGTTTTCCAAATACAGCTTTGTGATTAGCCTCAATTCAATGGAATATTTTCTTTATGTTGTTTGCCTTATTCCATGTCCTCAAAACTACTTAAAACTACAAATCTTACAAAATCTAATGTTGTACGTTACATACATAGTATCATCATATAATTCTTAATTGCTCTTTGATATGCAGGTGGGCTAAACCATTTTAAATTCTCCTGAATATTTATACAAAAAATTATATTATACACATTGTTACTATGTAACTTCATATACAACTATTAGTAGCACAAGGGCCCAAAAGGAAAATGCCTTGTTAAAAATAAAATCAAATCATATTAAATAAGGATTAAAATGATACTATAGTATTAGAAAGACAAAAGTAAACACTATCAACATTGTTCTAAGGAGAACATGTTATTTAATTGGAAGAATGCAACTGCAGATAATATAGACTATTGAGTAAAACTAGAGAGATAGATCCTCATGATTAAAAATCCTCCCCGCCACACAAACACCAAATTTCCCATAATTTGGCTCTAGGAAGGCACTAAGTTGCCTTCCTGTGAATCCCACATACTCAGATCAGCCTCCTCCTGGTCCATGCTGCTACCTGTTAGTCTGTTAATTTCAACTGAGACGTTCCCCGGGCATCCCTGCTCTCTGCTCATCTTCAGGACCTGCAGCGTGTCAGCATTGTACAAGGTGTGTTGTACACACTATCCCACAACCACTCAGAGAGAAGATACGAATATCTCCATTTTACAGAAAGGAAAATGAAGCAAACAAACAAAACAACAATTCTACAATTACACAGTGAAGGGCAGAGCCAGGTTATGGATGGGAGTCTCTTAAATTGCCAAATGGCAACACCATCCTCCCCTAAAGATGACCTTCAAAGTGATCTACTTATCTCTGACTATGAACAAAGAAAGGCACATTGCCTAAAAGCAACACACCTATTTACAAAACGACAGCATGGACACGCAGCTCCAGCCCCCACGGCTCAGCAGACAAAGCGCTTGTGCCCTTCTGTGTTGACAAAATGTTTTATTTTAGAATGAAACTATACATTTCTAATCCTTTCCACTATTACTTGTTTCATCTCCAAAAGTGATAAATAGTATCTACCTGTATAAGGCTAAGAAGGTGTGACAGAAAAGAAAGTTACTGTATTAAATGCTTTCCGTGAATCTTTCAGCAGCTGAAACCGCCTACCACGGAGAGCTACAGACACAGCAACAGGCAACTAACACCGACCTGAGAAAAATTACCTTCATTTATTCCTCATTCTTGTGAGGTGGACTGTGTGTTAAGTGTGATTTCAAAATGACATAGGATACATATGGAAAAATACATTATGGTGTAAAAAGAAAATTGTCATTAGATAGCCATATCTGTATCTATTTCAAAAGTGACCCCATATTTTTACTTAGACTATAATCCAACTATCTCTAAAGGGAATTTTAGAGATTCTTTCTGGATTTTCAATGTTTTTTTCTCAGAGCATCAGTTGTTTGATTGGTTCTTTGTGGAAGAATCAGTCCTCTTTTCTGCTCTGCTCTTTCTTAAGTTCCAGTCACTTTTTTTAGGGGAAGTACCAGCCATGGCCTCTGCCTGTCCTGTTCTCTCTCTGCTCTGCCCCAGCCAGGCTTCCTCTCCCCTCCCCCTGCAAATGGGTAAGCAGGTCTTCTAGGCAAGACTAGGCGAGATGGAATGAATGGGTCAGGAGGGTGAATGGGTCACACCAGGGCATTCCTGACCCTAGAATAAACTCAAATAATATACCTAGAGATGAGTGGTACAGTAGCATCATGTTAAAAGAAGATAAATGTAAAAATATTTGCAAAATGTTCAAAAATTATCAGACACTATTACAATTATTAAAGATTCTATAATATGGCTAGGCCTGGTGGCTCACACCTGTAATCCTAGCACTTTGGGAGGCCAAGGTGAGAGGATCACTTCAAGCAAGGAGTTCGAGGCCAGCCTGAACAACACAGTGAGACCCTGTCACTACAAAAAATACAAAAATTAGAGGGGTGTAGTGGCACATGCCTGTAGTCCCAGCTACTTGGGAGGCTGAGGCAGGAGGACCTCTTGAGCCCAGGTGCAGGAGGTTTCAGTGAACTATGAAGATGCCTGGGGCAACAGAGTGAGGCCTGTCTCAAACAAAAAAAAAAAAAAAGAAAAAGAAAAAAATGATTCCATAATACTATGGAAAATTTTTGCCTGTTTTTTCCCCCATATATTATGTGTAAGAAAAAACTCAGATGGCTACCAAGTAGTCACAGATATTTTTGGAGATACTTAAAATTTTCAGTCACTATGGATATAGGCATATCTGCCACTGATGTTCATTTTAACTGGTAAATAACATATTCTATTCTGGCTTTGTTTTGTTTTTAATACTCAAGAATCACACAACACCTACATTGAAGAGGCCTGATTTCACTTATCACTTCCCTTTAAATTTCTTTCACAGGGAAAAAGAAAAACCCTACACATCAGATTAGACACAATGGAAGTTGGTTTTTAACATCCATCCATTAGGTGAAAAGACTAGGGCATCTCTGCAGGAAAATTTCAACATCAGCGTTAGAAAAATGGGTTTAAAGGAGAAAATACATAAGCTTCTGCAAAGGCTTGGCTTTGCAGGCTGCCTTTTCCAGATATAAAAATAGATAGCTAAAATGTAAAATCAATTCTAATAGCAAGCAGATCATTGCACTCTCCATGCTCAGGATATTAGGGAAACCTGAATATCTGATTTAGTAGCACCTTGGGAGGAGGCAGACCTGAAAACCCTCCAATAACCTTGAAAATCTCCACTTCCTGTAGAAGAGAAGCAAATGCTGAAATAAGGCGACATCTACCCAGCGCTCTTTGGTACCTATAAGTATAGCGATTAGAAGGCATCATTAATCTTCTAGGATGTGGGTTATCTTTCCTAAGCAGCAGCCAATATGTGAAGGGGTCAGTGGGTGTTCAGTCCCCCAGGAGCACTGGCTCTCTTCCAGCGGGGGGCCATCCACCTCCTCTGCTTGCCCCAGGCCAGGTTTCCATGAGGCTGGGAAAGCAGCAGGCTCTGGGCTGATCTGGGGGATGACAGCCTTCTTCTACCCCCCACACTCACACTCATAACACTCTCTCACACATGCACACACCACTCACACTCACATACGTGCACTCTTACACACTCACACATGCTCACACAGACATTCACACACATACACTCTCACACACCCAGGTCAGCCTCCCTGTGCCCAGAGAGGTGTGGAAGTCCGGAGGCACAAGTTGGAAGGAGAGAGTTGGTCAGGAAAAGCAGCCCAAGAATCCTCTGGGCACTCAGCTGTCCTGGACGCAGCAGAGGAGCAGGTGAAGGTCCCAGGGCTACTATCTTGGTGCCCCTGGAAGCCCAGCTCCTCCCAACCTTCCACCCCCAAACCTACAGGAGGTGAACACTGCTGGGGCCACTGCCAAGTGCAGTGGAAGAAGCTGGGTCCAGATAGGGGTGGAGGAGCCAGGCCTGGACTTCAGCCTCTGGGTAGTCACCCTTGCTCTGCCCCACGTCACTGGAGCCCCTTTAGCACCTTAACCCTTCCATGCCCCCCACACCACCCCCTTTAATGCCCCCCTCACCTTCTGGGACTGTGGCCTGGCCAGATCCCCTGTGGAGGGCACAGCACTATAGTCCCACTGAAGGGCTTTGCTGAGGTAGAACACCAAGGTTGGCAGCAATGCCATGGTCCCAACCCCAGTGGCCGTAGGGCAGGGGACATGGGGGCAGGTGAGCTCAGTCCTACAGGAGCCCAAGCTCAGGACAGGTGGCTGCAGTCAGCGGGTTATCCCTGTTGTCACCTCACTCAGCTCATGGTGCAAGTCAGGGTGGACCCAGCTGACTGCAGGGGACCACTGCCCAGTTCTTCCAAGAGTCGCAGGGAGAGGCTGCCTGGGAGAGGGCGGAGAGGGAAGAGGCGAGGTGGGGAAAGAGAGGGACTTCCCGTGGGGGAAGTGAAAGGGGTGGAGGGGCTGCGGAGGGAGGAGAAGAGTGGCTTCTGACCTTGTGCCACTCCCCAGGTCCCCTCCCCCATCAGCATCCACCACTACAAATCGCCTCTCATGCTAAAAGCCTCTTGTTAACTCCAGCATTAGCTACCAATGGGCAAATAGTAGACGTGCCTGGCACAGTGCCAGGCGCTTCAGCTACAGAGAGGATCCCTGAACGGTATCACCACCTGTGTGTACCGCATCCAAAGAAACCTTTCCCCAAATCGCTTTCCTAACTGCAGGTGAAAAGGTCCATATCCGCTGTGTGGAGCTGCGCTCCTCATCTACCCCGGTGCTTGTTAAGGACAAAGACCCTTGCAAAACGGTCCTGCCTGGAAATAAGAACTGCAAAATAGAGGGCAAGAGCGGCGTGCACACGCGGGCCCCTCGCGTGGCCACGCCTTGCTTCCGCTTGGAGAGCCCTCCCGGGTTTTCCGCGGAGGTTCCTTGAGCTGACACCTCCTCCTGGACGCTTCACTCACTAAGCGAATCACAAAAATCCTCCCGGTAGGTAGCCGGCATGGACCTGCACCAAGCGCGCTACAGCTCCCTTTCAGTTACTTGCGCAAATAATCCAGCACAGGTGTGATCTTGAATCGTCGATCTCTGGCGACGTGCAGAAAGTTGGCCATTTCTGCGACGGCCACGCCCTCTCTGTAAATGCAATTGCTACGTGGTTAAAAGTGTTCTATTTTCTAGATCTGGTGGGGGAGAGGGAAGGCAGGGCGCATCCTTCGGTCGCCCTTAGGAGTAGGCGTCAATGTCACACGCACTGCCTATTTGAGGAGAAACTCAGAAAGTCCCCTACTCCAAGAACGCTGCACCCGGTTGCTTTCCACGCCCTGCCAGCCCTGTGGAAACGGCGCGACGCTCTGTCTAGGCGTCAGGGAGGCTTCCTTGTGGCTCTACCGGAAGCCTCGCCAGTCCCAGGGAGTTCCATTCCCGCTTTCTAACCCTTTAAATATCTGGAGAGGGTGGCGCTGGGAGGGCGGGACTAGGTCTTGTGGGTCTGTAGCCTCGGCATCCAGCACTTTTGTAGAAGGGGCTTTTGTGTTGCTAAATGAAAGTAAGAAACTTCAAAGCGTGTTTCCCTGTACCTCGCCCCTCCTTTTCTTTTTAGAACTCCCGGAGTCGTTCACTTCTTCCTTCACAGCTGCTGGTATGTGGGGTAGGGAGAGATGGCCTCGGTACCCTCTGGATGTCCTGTGCGCTGTGCGTCTGGGGACACTGGGGCGGTGGACTCTAGTGGGATCCTGCACTTTACCTACGATGGGGGTACGACCGCCTTCCGGCCAGACAGGCATCCTTTGTGCACAAGTCAGTACTTCACGAAAGAAAATCCACGTGTGACTAAATTCAACACCTCTCCAACACACACCGAATCCGGTCACCCGGAATCTGCAGCTGGGCGGTTAAGAGAGACCCCGATTGTGCGCCCCAGAGCGGGAAGTGAGAGAGCCAGGCTGTGGCACAGGGACAGCGCTCGGCTGACGCTGCTGGCACCCGGGCCGCGGCTCGGGCCTCCCGAACCGAATCCCAGAGCACTAGACACTTTACCTTTGCTAAGAAGCCCCCCACCCAGCTGCCCTCTCGCCCTCCCCAAGTTACCTCGCTGAGCGAACCAGACTCACCTACTGCCAAGCAGATGGGAAGCAGCAGCCTGAAGATGAGTCCGCACACCACTTCCGAGGCCATCGCGTCGGTCCGGCGAGTCAGAGCGGAGGGTCGAGGCTCGAGGGTCCCTAGGGCTGCTGGGACGCCAGGCCCATGCCCACTTAGGGCCTCCTGCTGCCGGCGGCTCGCAGCCGCCCAGGCATTGCTTGGGCGCCGGCCGCCGCGCTCTCCGCCCCGAGGGCGCGCTCACTGGGCTCTCGGCCGCCTCTCGCCCCCGGGCTCTGGGCAGCCCCTCACCAGGCCCTTGGCAGCCACCTAGCCAGGCGCGCGCGCCCCTGCGGCCGGCCCATGAAGTGTGAAATCCTGAATCCGGCGCCGGCTTCTTCTGGGGCAGCTGGGGCTGGGGCCCTGGAGAGGGACCCTTTGGCAGGTCCTGGGAGGCGGCGCTGCGAGGAAGGGGAGAGAAGGGCGAGCTGCCCTCACTCCTGGCTCCGGGGGCGTTGTTCAGGGGCCGCCCGGGAGTTTTCTGCGCGGAGCCCGCTCTGCAGCCGACGTGACTCGGCTGCCCGGCCTTCGCCCCTCTGCCCACGCAGGCTGCTGCGCGCCGCCCCTGGCCCCGAGGCTCGCCCTACAGCCCCCAGCGCCCGGGCGGCCCACGGTGGGTCCCCGAGCAGCGGCGCGGCTCAGCCTCTGCGCCCCCCAGATTCCGGCTGGAGAGACCCGGGCGGGAGCTGCCGGGGGGGGCACAGAACCATCCCCGACACCGCGGGGCCGGTCTCGGTCCGCGAGTGGCGCTGTCAGTCCCTCCCTCACTAGAAGGAATCGTGAGCGCGTGGGCAGAAATGGAGACGACAGCGCACAGCGGGTGGGTCGGGCTCCAACGCCCTCCCCCACAGCCTCAGTTGACAAAAGAAACGAAAAACCGAACACAGTCCCAGTGACCACCGCGCCCCTGGCCCGCCGCCGTGCAGCCTCGCCCTAGCGCCGCAGCCGGGGCTCCCGGCGGGCGCGCACTTCTCCACCTTCAATGAAACTTTCGAAGCCCTCACTGGCGACTGGCGTGTCCCCGCGCCAATGGGCCGGCGCGCGCGGAGCCCGCCCCTCGGCGACTGGGGAAGCAGGCGCCGTGCACGGGCGCGGGGGGCGAGCCTGCACCCGCGCACGGAGGAGGGCTCGGGAGAGGTGGGCTGCTCGCCTCCGCTCGCCCCTCCCGCTGCTCGCTCCCGCACCGAGCGGCTCTGCGTGCTCCTGTCGTTCTGGTTGCGTGTGTCCGCATCCTGTCCTCCAGGCACCGCCCTGAGCTTGCCCAAACCCAGGGAATTGTTTAGGACCCCAGGGAAAATGCGCAGGCCCTGCAGGAGAGTAGCCAGGAGCTTGACCAGGTTTCTGGGACTGTCGCTTCTGCTAGGTCCACAGGTACCCAATAGCATTGATTAAGAAGAACAGAGCCAGAATTCATCCGGATCATTGACCCTGTACATATTTAACTTCACCAAAAAGTTTCCGTTCTGAATGGGCTCTGGGAATCCCGGGGTTTTCCCAGAATGAGCACAGAAATTCACATGTTCAGATCCACTTTGTACATTTGGGGAGAACTTTTGTTTTTACCTCAGGTTTGTTCGTTGCTTGTCGTGGCTCTGGAGGAAAAGTATGTTGATACTGAGAATATTCTTCCTTTCTCCCAATACCCTCCCTTTTTGCTTGTTTTCTAGACGAGTTCTAGAGAAATCTGGTTCTAGCTGGGAGACTCCAGTGTGCCTGGGTCTCTCATTTAACCACTCTTCAAGAGCAGGGGAGATTTGCTAGAGCATGGTCTTGATCTGTCAGGACAAGGAGAAAGAGGATCTTTTTATACTATCTGTAAAGAGGACCATTCAGTAGCCGTATTTGCATCAAGAGGACGCAATGGGAAGGATCTGACTTCCATCCCGCACCTATGCTCCTGGCTGGCATTGGTTGAAGAAGATGGAGCTGTCAGCTGATGGAAATATGCAAACCTTGGTTCTCTGTGTTAATCCCTGGTTTCCTTAGTCTTTTAAATGCTTTTATGGACATTCCTTTTTTTTTGGATGCGGTAAGTTTGTGGGTTTGAGCTCAGGTACTTTCACAAATTCCCTGAAAATTACAGAGAAACTGTGAACTATTACTTTTTAAATGAAGACTCAAGAGAATCAAGATAGTTGAAATCTTGTGAAGACACCCCGAGACTTAAACGACTGTGGGCTCTGCCACACTCAAGAAGCTTAGATAGTATCTGAACCCCAACTGCAGTCATGTGCCCAACAGCAGAGCTAGAAGAGAGGACAAAACTTAAATTAGCATCTAATCATTGACTGCTACCAAGAAGTGGTTTGTGTTTTGTGGAAGCCTGACATAAATCTACCATTAATTTTGATGTTTCTCTCTCTCTCTCTCTCTCTCTCTCTCTCTCTCTCTCTCTCTCTCTCTCTGGCACAACTCATTCTTGGGGCTTGACTAAGAGGTAAAGAAGCACTCCTGAATTTTAAATCATATTGAATCTTCATATAAATCCTGTTTTTTCTGAATGTCTTCTCATATTCCTGTTTTCTCTGTATATTTTCTCATATTCTTGATAGGCTTCCCATGCTAATAACTGTCTTTATTTATTCAAAGTAACTATCTTGGACTGGTGAGTTAGGACACACAAGAATCTCAGAAGATAGGTGGTCTTACCAAATATACTTTTTGCTTTCTCTGCCACACTGTGTACCAATTTGGCTGTTCAGTTTTTAGAGATTTTAACAGCTACATCCCAGTTCTGAGACTTCCAAGGTATGCACTCCAAAGAGGAAATTTTAATGGTCTAGACTACATCTGATAAGGTTCTTGATCCTGGCCACATGTTGCAGTCACCTGGGGAGCTTTTTAAAAATGCTCAGTCTGCACACTTCCAGAAATCTTGATTTTATTGGTCTGGGAGGGGGCCACCACACCTGTATTTTTTTTAAAGCTCTCAAGTGATTCTCAGGTATGCAGCCAGGGCAAAGAACTGCTGTCCTTGTTCAGAAATCAGAATTCAGAAAACATTCCATTGGTTTTCAAAACCAGCATCTCCAAACCAAATTCACCTTTGTGGAGCTGTATTTTCACACTGGAGTTGACTTAGGCATACATATCAACAACAGTGACATTGTCAATATCAGGGCCATTTACCATGAAGTTTCCCTGCTCTCTGAGGAGCAGTATCTGGTGTCTAGACAGGCTAGTTTTCAGGACTCACCAGCCCACAAGGGCATTGAGCACAATGATCAGGAGCCCTGCTTGTCTAGCAAATTTTATCCCCAATCTGAGGCTGACCTTGCCTGAAATCTGAAAGAGTATATGAGTTAGAGGATTCTTTAGGGAGAAAATCAACCACACAAAATACTTATAGGCAGCTTATTTTGATAATTGATGAGTACCTAATGCATTTGAACGCAAGTTTAGCACAGGTAATGGATTAACACCAGTTGCTCATGCCTTTCTGCATCCACATTGACAAATATCGTCTTCTTCTGATCATTACTGAGACTTTTAGTAACAAAACCTACCTGATGTGGAGTCTTACACCAATAGAGACAATTTGTAGAGTACTTAGAGAAATGCCTGACACATAGTAATCGTTCAGTGAATATTAGCTGCTATTATTCTTGTTAGTAATGTTGTTGTTGTTGGAAAACAAGGACTGGTCCTACATTTATGAAACAGCCAGGCTGTAGCACTGCTCTGATGCTCAGAAAGCTACACTGGCTTCTAGCAATATGTTTAAGAACTGATAAACACTTTCTAAGTGTTTGAGTTGTTAGCTATGAAGAATGTGGTGTCACTTTGTGCCTTGTGTGCATTTCATCTCACCTGTTTAGGTTTTATCTTTTCTGAGCTTGGTTTAATGCTGCACTGACTGACAAAATCATTCAAAAAGACCGTCTTTGTCCCAAATGTGAATGTTCTCTACCATGCTAACTAGGCAAACACAGATAATAACAGTTTCACTCCTGTGTCATGGGTATTATCCTCTTGGATACTTTGTTAGCTTCCTTTGAAAGATCTCAGAGATGCATATTGTCCCAAATGGTAACTTTACAAATCAGCATCTCCCATGGGGAATATAAAGGTTGTCAACCTGGCATTTTCTTCCTCCAGTGAAATCTGCCAAAACCCATCGGCGCCATCCAGCCTGTGGAGGATGTGGCACCTCTCGCCAACTTAATTAAGGAGGATGTCTTCTGGCATTGGTAACATTTTTTTCCTTACATACATACTAATAAAATATTTTAGATATCTACATGTCTATGTTTTCATTTATAATTCTCTTTGTGTCATAAGGCGCAATATTTACTAGGAAGTGTGTGGGTTTTATTTGTTAGGGGCAACATAGTTTTGGCTTTTATTCTTAAGAAAACTTGGAAGCTGAATGGCTTTCATCTTTTTGCTAATACATGCTGTGGTTGCAAATTTTTTAAAGCTATCGATTTAATGTTTACAGCAGAAGTATTTTCAAGATCCCCAAATTCCAAAGACCTAGACAACTTCTAATAATTTGTAGGAGACATAGCTAAAGAAGTTAATCTCCCATCTTCCCCAGAGCAGTGAACAGTGAAATTCTCTGTCTCTGACATCTGGCCTTTACATGGAATCTCCCTGCTGAGCCTACATAACGTTTATACCACAGCCCCGGCTGTAGCGTGTGAGTTGTAATATGGATCACAAATCTGAAGCAAACTGCTGATTTCTTGTCTGTTATTCAAGAGCCTGGAAAAATCAGCTAACTGATGTGTATATGGCCCTTATCTTCCCAATTAGGTTGTAAGCTGTGAGCGCATCGATAAAATTTCATGTACAGACTACAAACCATATATTGTTTCCAAATGAATTGTATTCTATTTATACGTACATGCTTCCATTACATGCAAACACACACACGCACGCACATGCACAGGCACAGGCACACACCCATAACTAGATAACAAAAATCTCATATGAAAATAAAGGAACATGTAAAATTTTATTTGTTTTTTTGGTAAACACATAAAGGAAGAGATTATGAATCATGAGGAGGGTGCTATGTTAAAGTTGGTGACTTGCCTTGGGCACCACAAGCACCCAGGTGGCCAACATTAAAATGTGGAAACCACCATTCATTATTTACAGCCAACATCACAAGCAGATTTTATCTTGGGGGTTGTCTAGCTGCTCTCTGTGCATTTGCTCTTGAAGCCTTTGAAGAGGCTGCTGGTTTCAATGTCATTTTCTTCAGAAAGGCTTTTCCCAGTCTGGGAAGAGTTTTAGGGAACTGGAATTTGGGTAATAATTTTGTAGTAAAATAGAGTATTCAAAGCAAGTTACTAAACAAAAAAAATTACAAATTTTTTTCTTTACCTGTAACCACTGAAATAAGAAAAGTCAACTTGTCTATGTCCTAGTAGATATTTATTAGTTAATAAAACAAAACATAGCTGTGTGTGTTTGTAACTCCATCTGGACCTCCTCAATGGTCTTAGAAATGTTAATATTCTTAGGAAGCTTAAATGATTTTCATTCATTGATCTTCTTATGAGATTTAAAATGTATGTATGGACTGGGCAAGAGTGTCCAGAAAGTTTGGAATTAGCTATTTCTAGTTATTAACACTAGCCTATAACTAATGGATTGGATTCAGAACTGTGCCATCAGTTGTTTTGAAACTTTGTTTGTTCACTTATTCTCCTGCAGTGCCACCTTTTGGCTAAAAGTATATTGAAAATGTAAGACTTTCATCAGTGAAGAGTATGCAATTAGACACAATCAAAAGATATCTGTTGGCCGGGTACGGTGGCTCACGCCTGTAATCCTAGCACTCCGGGAGGCCGAGGTGGGTGGATTGCTCAAATTCAGGAGTTCGAAACCAGCCTGAGCAAGAGCGAGACCCCGTCTCTACTAAAAATAGAAACAGATTAATTGGCCAACTAAAAATATATAGAAAAAATTAGCCGGGCATGGTGGTGGTGCATGTCTGTAGTCCCAGCTACACGGGAGGCTGAGGTAGGAGGATTGCTTGAGCCCAGGAGTTTGAGGTTTCTGTGAGCTAGGCTGACACCATGGCACTCACTCTAGCCCAGGCAACAGAGTGAGACTCTGTCTCAAAAAAAAAAAAAAAGACATCTGTTGCAGCCCGTATTGTGTGTGGGCTGATAGGCTCAGAAATATAGAAGTGGGTGGAACCAACATAACTGTTGTCTTTGTAAAGTGACCATCCAGTAAGGAAAGACTGATGTTAATCAAATAAGTATAAATAATTAAGTCAATAGCACACATGTGCAAAGGACTATAAATAGACATATTAGACATTATAGAAGAGTATACATGGTGAGCTTAACTTCCTCCAGGGAAGCTATGAGAGGACAGACCCGTGAGAAGGTGGTGTGTTTTGCATCTTCAAGGGTGAATATGGATTCACCAGAATGTAAACTCCAGGAGGCAAGAACTTTGTTCTGTTCATGGCTGCATCCTCAGAATGTAAAACAGGATGGAGCCGACAATGCACAATATATAGTATTTGTTGAATAAATAAAGGAGTTACCTAGGTGAGCAGTGAAAAAATAACTTACCAGGCAGAAAGGACAGACAAAACACCCTGGAGGCCACACAGAGCGTTGTGTGTTAAAGGATTTAAGAACAGTTAATGGTCAATTTCCATATTCAGTCACCTGAGGAGCCCACGCAGTTTAAACAACTTGCCGGATCATATGGTTTCCAATTTGTAGCATACTTTATTATTATTATTATTCAGGATATTATGGGGGTACAAACATTTTGGTTACATGTAATGCCTTTGCACCGCCCACCCAAACCAGGGCCACAAGCCCGTCCCTCCCCCATACAGTGCGTTCTGCTTCCTACTTTCTTTTCTGTTAAACAGGAACAGCAATGAACATTTATCAAGCGCAAGCGAAATAACTGGCACCAGCAGGCACGTCACAGGAATAAGGACAGACTCAACCGGAGATCTGACCTTCACCATCCCTGTCGTTCTGTGTTTGAGCCGCTGCTGCCCACTGCGGCCGTGGAGACGGGAGACTCAGAGTTCCTGACAGGAAGTCAGGGGACTTGGGTCATTTCAGCTCTGGTGATCTCTTGCTGAAATGATGCTAAATAAGTCACTTGACCTTTCTGGGTCTTGTGGGGTTTCCCACTTTGGGGTTTGTGTGTGCTTAATCTATTTTCTTTCAAATCTCCGTACCGGCGGCGCGCATTCGCGTGTTCCTTGGGCCTGGAGCGGTTCCTGCTGCCAGGTGCTCCTCAGCGGCGGAGGCTTCGTGGTCTGAGCAGATGCTTAGCCACATTCACCAAAAAGCAACGCCGACATCAGGGATGAATTTCCTGACTCTGAAACATCCAGTAAAGTTTCTCCATGGGTCTGTGTGATACTGCCTCTGTCTTGCCCAATGATGACATAAACATCATGGTTTTCCCAAGATTCTTTTAGGTCCTTAAAACAAGTGTTTTGCTTGTTTGTATTGGGATATGAGGACGTGGCCCCTCTTACTGAAATAAACATAAGACACCAGCCTCCTTCCCCCAAGTCTGAAGCAAGAGCTCCAGAATGAGAATCCCTCAGTGGGACGGGGTCCACGTGTCCCCCTTGCCTGAATTATCACTGCCACACAGCTTGCCACGGGGTTCTGTCACTCTCCCTCCCTTTCTATTGGGGTAAAATGCTTTTTTTTTGTATGTTTTTTAACATAGCTGAGAAAAGCAGGCATTGTATAAACAAAACCTGCCTAAAAGTTAAAGGTACATGAACCCCAATGATCTAAAATATCTTTCCCAGAAGATATTTTTCAGAAAGTAATACAGTAGTTATATGGTGACAGATTCATAATTAAGCATAAACAAGCTCAGTTTAACAACCAGGATTGGTGTAAAAATAAAACAAGAAACATATGTTTAATATATTTAATCTACAAGCTATGAAATACAAACCAATGTAATATCATTATCATCGTTAGTATGATTATTAATGTTTTTATTTTTAAGCTATCGTCTTTGAGGAGAATTCCCCAACAAAAGTTTCTGATGTTATACCTCTCAAAACAGTGGCTAATTAGAGACGCCCTAAGATAAAGGCTCTCCCACCTCAGATGAGTCCAGGGCCAGCTGCACAATTTGTGGGCCCCAGTGAAAAATGAGAATGTGGACTCCTTCAAAAAGCAGGAAAAAGGTGCTACTAAGAGTTTTCATATATAAAGCCTTCCCTTTCTTTCACAGTCTCTCTCCCGAATTGCTATAGCACTTATTTGCCATTTAATGTTATTCTAATTAAAGTTAAAATTACTTACATTATTAGGATGAATTTAACCATAAATGTTTATATTCTGCAATGCCAGTGTTAAAAGCAAATATAAGAGTGTTCAACTTATACACAGAGTCATTGAAATCACAGAGTTTGGATGTTGTAGTTCATACACGCACATGTGTTTTTTTCTTAGCAAAATAGCTGACACACCGCATGAAACTAACTCAACTGTTTTTATTTCACTTCTTGATGCACTCACATTCTGCCCACGTTCTTTGTCTCTGGCTTACTGAAAAGTAAGAAAAGTCTAAAAGGAAAGGAACCATGGGCTGTCTCTTTTCCCCCTTTCTTTCCGTGTCATCATTTTCAGGGTAAGTTTCTGTCTAATATGAAGAAGAAACACCAGTAAGAAAGGATAGTTTGCCATTGCCTTCTTTCTGAATTTGAAGAGACTCTTGTTCAAAAGGAAAGTGTAGCATCTGGGGTTATCAAAGCCCCTCCCTCATTCTGTCACAGGTAACATGCGTACCTTGAACTCTCACATATGAGGGGTCCACTGGAGTTCTGTGCTAACCCACACCCAAAAGGCCACTTGTGGAGGGAGCTGCAAGAACACTGGACGTGCATATTGTTGCATGCATGCCCCTACACCTGTGTACGTTCCATTGTCCTGGGGATGACTTACAAAGCACAAAATCAAAGATAAAATTATTAAAATTTTGAAGACAGGAAGAGCAGAGGAGTAAAGCAAGCACAGGGCCCTCTGAGCCTGGTCTTATGTGACTTGCCAAGTGGCACTCCATGAAGCCAGCTTGGGATGAGTGGGTGTCTTTCCCCAGTCACCCATGAAGCCTCTTCCACTCCAGCCATGTGTTGAGCGGAATCCTTGATGCAGGCTCACTTGGACACCTAGCCACATTCCAAGAAGAAGTCCAACCACTCATATAATTAAAACTTAGCTCAGTCCAACTCCCTGTACCCCTTGGAATCCTACTCTGCAGTTCCTCTTTCTGCTCTAAATAACATGCCAAGATTAAAATGTATGTTGTAGGTTTTCCCTGATACCACGCCTGAACCCCACGAAATTGTCTCCTCCTGGTACCTGTTCATGACCCTCACCCCAAGAACTCCCCAGTCTACCCCTCATTCCCCACCACATACACTTACAAGAAACTCGATTTGCACAAACCATTCAGAAAGTTTTCTAATAACCTTATATTTTAAATATTTGATAACATAAGTAAACATATAAAAAGAATTAGCATCATAATTATCAAACTAAAGTTTAAAAGGAAACAACAGATTGAGGAGACTACTCACAACATATGTTGCAGTTGCTATGCATATTGTTTAAATAATTCATTAAATTTACCTAGGAGAAAAATAAACTAACACAGGAGAAGATAACTTCACTAAAAACTAAAATTAGAAAAATTAAAACCAAAATGAAGTACAGTTTTTCATCCATGAAATAAATTATTAGTGAATTTAAAATATAATAACCAATGTTGGCAAAATTATGATAAAATGGAAACATTCATTTCTTGTTTGAAATGTATGTTTGAAGATTCCTTTTATAAAAGGCATTTGGGAAAATATGTCCCACTTAAGTTCTAGAAATGTATCCAAAAAGATTAATCCAAAGTAGGGAAGAAATTTTAGTCATAAAACAATGATAACAGTGGGAAACCTAAAACTTACCTGATTATCTATAAATAGAAAATGAGCAGTAAATTTCATTTATACTCTTCTCGCAGAGCAGTAGTCAACTATTTTCATTATGACAAATCAGTAGCAAGATGTTTCTCGTAAGGTTAAAAATTCTATCTAAGCTATGATTATATTATATAAAATGAAATATGCTGAACAACTGAACAAATTAATACAGTTTGAGTCACTGAATGATAGATTGGAACATTTTCATCTTTTTTCTTGGTTTGTAGCAACATTTATATAGCATTTCTTGGGCAATCACAATTTTTTGTGTGATTAAGTTCATATACCACTGAATTTTCTCATAGTAATTACATGGTGACACTGATTCATAATTAAGCATAGGCAAGCACAATTTAATAAACAACATTGGTATAAAAATAAAATAAGAAACATGTATTTAATATATTTAATCTGTAAGCTATGAAATGCAAACCAACGTAATATCATTATCATTGTTACTATAATTATTAATGTTTTTATTTTTAAGCTATCATCTTTGAGGAGAATTCCCCAACAAATAACACGTATAATGCATATTTTTCCCTGTAAGCCTTTATTTCATTTGTTTTATGCACTAGAAAGGAAAACTCTGTTAGATTTGACAGTTTTGTAGAACCTTAGATGCAGGAAGAGTAGTAGCCTTTTGGACATTTCTTTTCTCTGTGGAGTGAGCAATATGTTGCATAAGATAGTTTCTAAGACATGTCAGCATTAATCTGATTTGGGGAAGAAGTTTTGATTCAGAATGGAAAAGTAGCACAACTGAGAAGACAGGATGTGAGCCAAGGAATCAGAAAGTCTGGGAGTGTGGTTGCCTCCGTGGCTTCCTTCCTGGGGAACAAAGAACCTTTCTGAACTATGGTTTTGCAGCTATAAATACTAAGCATTAATATTAACCCTTATTTCTCGGAGTTATTATGGAGAGCATATGTACTGTATGCCATAAGGCTTTGTATGACTGTCACTGTAGAGCTTAGAGACTATGAAAAATGGTCTCCACACTCTTTGGATCACACATACTTATAAGAAAAAGTTTTTGTGCATATGCTCCAACATATGACTAATTGTACACTTAAAAGTTATAAATTATATATATAGGATTATATATGTTATCTATATTTGGTAATAGTTATATGTATATGTTTATATATTATATATCACTATCATTACTTAATAAATTAAGGCACACTACACACTTAGGGCAAGGATCATCATTAAGGAGACATATTTCAAACATTTCTTGATGGTGTTAACTTTTTTGTCTAATTCTTATTAGATCTGATGAAATGATCTAGATCTTTGAAATGATGAAATGATCTTTATAGAAATCCGACTACTACAGGGGCTTAACCAAACAAGAATTAATTTTCCTAGCATGCCAAATGTCCAGAGCTCCAGAGCACCAGAGCGCCTCCAACTCAAGCTGTGCTGATCCTGTCTTCCTGGCATCCTGAGCCACAGACTTTCCTCCTCATGGTGACTTTCATGTGTGTGAATGGTGTCTGCACCTCTAGTCCCAAGTCTGCTCTCCAAGCTGGAAGAAGAAAACAGTGACAGAGGCGCTGAATACTCTCTGATTAATTAGAATGTTCCAGGCGGCATCCTGAGGAAGAAACCTTAGGTTAAGAGGGTGTCTTTTTCCCCCCTCTGCCTCTCAGCGATGTGTTCCTGGCTAACATGGCACCTGAGCTGCACGGAGGCCTGTCACTCACTCCAGGTCTCACAGCAGACCAGCAGCTAGATGGGCAGACTGCCAACTGGGGTCTTGTCCCCTGCCCACAGCACCTCCAGGACAGCAGGCTCAGCTGGGACTGACCCTCACGATCCTCCACAACACACATGTAAGTATCACTGTATCACAGCGGTTCTTGAATGCAGAGCTCTAAAGGAATCAAAAAAATCATTGAGAATGACTGAACCCGCACTGCGAGATGAGTGCTCAGTACGCAATCCCTCACACAAGGTGAGCTCACCTGCCATGGTGGGAATCCCTGCACAATGTCTCTCAACCTCATTAGCTTCCTTCCAGCTTCTCTTGGCAATGAAATCAGGGAGGTTAGGGAAGCAAGCGTTATCCTGTGCAGCAGAACGATGTGAGTATGGGAGCGTGTGGGGAGGCGTTTGGGGTTATATGTTCAGATCCTAGTTTGTGCACTCAGAAGCTGCACTACCTGAAAGGGTTTACTTAAAATTTTGGTTTTTGTTTTCCTTGAAATAAAGAAGAGAAGATGTGAGCAGAGAGAACAGTAAACTTGCAACTGTATTGAGAGCAAGGATCTGGCCACTTGGGTAAAGGACTTCAGGAAAGGAAGAAGCCGCTTAATCATTTTCCCGTAAGTATGAGCGTTAAACAGAATGCAGCGACTATAATGATGATACCTTGCATTTATCTGGTTCCTTTCTCCTAAGAGCTCAGAGTGCTTCTCAGACATTATCTCATTAATTTGCAAATCATTCCTGGGAGATAGGTAGGAATGTAGCCAGACAAAAGTTTCTAGCTTACCACTTTACTAAGAGCCATAGATTGAGATCTACTCCAGGCAAGTCAGCAACCTTCTGTGCAAACATACGCTACTGGATTACTCAAGTCATGTGCAAGGAAGATCAATTGGCAGATTCCTGTTATCTTTAAAATAACACATACCTTTCAGAAAGTAAGCTATTGAAAAAAGTCTTCTTCCTTTATTTCCTGACTAATGAAAGTGTTTATGGAGTTTTACTTCCAGAAGGGAAATGGGCAACCAGTGAAATTCAGACCTATTCTTGTATTTAGTGTAAATAAACGTGAGCCTTCTCCCTAAGCATGTGGCAATGATTGCGTTATGACTGCACTTTGAGAACTAAGCTATAAAATCAACACGAAGCCAATGAGGTCAGTATGCAAAATCACCTTAAATACAGGAAATAAGGCACCAGCCAACATGGTCTGACTACCTCAACTGAAGACATGAACAGATGTAAAAAAAGAACAGGCCAATTCAAAAGAAAAGTACAGAGAGTGGGGAATTATTTACCAGTGACCAAACAAACACTATGCAATGGAAAAGGAGACTTGGTTATTACATTGCCAGTGTTAGGTCCCATTAGCAAGGCAGTTCCTACAGAAAACATTTCCTTTGACAAACATCCCTAGGCACAAGAATAAGGTGGTAAAAACCTGAGGTCCCCAGACTGGTGGAGTCTGGGAAATGGACCTCCCATAGGGGAGTCAGATCAGGCAGAAAGAAAAGTGATGTCAAGACCCGTGAACACTGGCTGCTTAAGGCTGGTTCCCTAGAAGCAGGGCCCGAGGGGGACTCCAGCACAGTGGTAGACAGAGGGAGGTTCTCAGGAGAAGAGGGGTGAGGGAAGCAGGTGGGAGGGGAGAAAAGCCAGGTAAGGGTGGGGAGTCTGACAGAGATTAGCCTGAGCCTGGCCGCGAGGAGCATTGGGAAATGCAAATGACATTACAGAGAGGCCCCAATTTGAGAAAGGAGGCGGCTGTTGTGCCCCTTTGTCAGCCAGTCATTGGCCGTGAGCTGCCCAGGGTGTGCGGTGGAGTCATAACCTTCTAGCAGAGAACCCCCTCCAGCCGCTGGTGCTCACTGCACGCCTGGCGAGGGGATGAAGGCCAGGTCCCAAGGACATCCACTGCGCTGGGTCTGCACAGTGACCAGACAGCATAAGCACCGCTGGTCTCTCCCAGAGCATGTGTTTTGGGGAGTATTTTTCCTCACCCAAACACATTGCCTTCTCCGTCAATAAACCCATACACAGGCTACCAATAGACAAACTAATAAAACAAAGCAATGAGTCAGCCAATCATGTAAAACAAGGTTTTCAATAAAAGCTGTGAAATTCGCTTTATTCTCAAAGTGCAGTGGCTAAACTCCTCCTCCTCCTTCTTCCGCTAGTCTAAACTTTATCCTTCAGTTTAGGGAACCATGCTTGTGATCATTTACTAATATATACACTAACATATTTATACTAGTATATTAAATGTGTGAATATACTTCAGGCACCATCCTGGGCTCTGGGCATACGGTGGTGAATAACGAAACGAGGACCCTGTGCCCTGTCCAGGCTGGTGTAGGACCTCTGAGAACTCATCCCCACCCAGCAGAGCATTCCAGGCCCCACACAGGGAGTGCTGGGTCAGAAAGCCAGCACCTTCTCTTGTTTGCATCTCCGGTGACCCCTCGTGTCGAATTTCCCTCGCCCCACACAGGCGAGGTTGTGCGTCAGGGCTGCGTGCACCTCTCGAAAGATCCACACAGATGAAACGGGTTGGGCTATTCTGGTTGAATATGCTGCAGCCAATCTTGTTCTACGGGGTGGCCCAAATGTGGTTTGACAACCCTTCCTTACAAAGTAGTCATGAGACCAGGCCAAAAACAACAGGCATTTATTTCTGATATAGTTTCTATATTAAAAAGGATTAGAAGTGGGCATTGATATTGGATGAATGCCTTGGACATATGGCTAAACAGACGGTTCTGATTTCACCCCACATGAATCCAACCCCTCTTCCTCCTGCTGTTCTTTCTTTTCTTTCTCCTCTTCTCCCTCCTCCTCTTCCTCTTCTACTTTCTTCTCCTTCCCTCCTGTCTTCTCATTCTTGGGTTTCAACTTCCAGTCACCTCCTGAGAGAATCCTTCACTAATCACCCACTTGCAGGTTTCATTCCTTCTCCCTCATGCCCCTGTTATCCTATTTCTCAGTGTCCTTTTCTTTCTCTTCATAGCACTTAGTACTATTTTAAACTTTGTGTGTGCGTGTGCATGCACACATGTGCCCATTCGTGTCTGTTGCTCACAGTAGATTGAAAGCCCCATGAGAGCTGGAAACCTGTGTTTTTCTTATCATTCACATCCAGTTCCCAGCAGAGTGCCTGACATAGAAACATACTTGCTTACTGTGTAGGAGGAAGTGTGGGGCAGGGTGAGGAGTGGGGGCCTGGCATTAGTCAGCCTGGGCTTGGACCATGGGCTATGTGGCCTTCCATCTCTCTAAGCCTCAGTTTCCTCATCAATAAAATGGGGATGTTACTAGTACTGTATTTTTGTGTCATCCTCACATTTAAATGGACTTCTTCATGTAAAGTGCTTAGATGATGCCTGGCACATGGTACAGATTAATAAATGTAAGCTATTTTTGTTTCTAGTATGGATCTAGTATGGATCAAGAGGTAAAATGTGCAGAGATCTGTGAAATCCTGTGATAGGAATAGCTGTATTTACATGAAGCAACTGAGTCAGAGGATGCGCACTGCTCAAACTCACTTACATTTTTATTTTTTTAAAGTTGTTAAAATCGACACACAATAACTACATATTACAAGATACATAGTGATGTTGTGATACATATAATGAATAGTGATCAGATCAGGGTAATTAGCATATACCTCATCTCAAACATTTATCATTTCTTTGTGCTGATAACAGTCAATAGCAAATGTTTGTATTTTTTCCTGAAGCTCTCCAAGTTGTTTCAGTTTGTTTGCATTTCAATTATCCATGACGATCCTGGAGAGAAATGAGAATGTGCACTCTTGGGGTTCCCAGGTGCACCCCCTGTTGGCCACACTGCAGGGAGCATCAATGCAGAGGCAGGAAGGCTGGGGGACCCCGCTGAGCAGGTGCGTGTGGCACCACGCCCAGCACCAAACAGGCCGATCATCACTGAAGCAGGTGCAGGGACACCACCCGGAAGGACTTAGCACTCCATGGATGGGGACAGCCACTGCTGCTCACCATAAATGCTAACCTTCGGACAGAACCCTCATAAGCACAGACACAAAGGAAATAATTCTTTGCAAACAGGAAAAGAAAAGATTAAGGGAGATGAATTTATTTTTATCATCCACAAAGAAGAAATCATATTTATTGGAGTCACAAAGGAAAACATTCCTGCTCACAGACATTTATCATCCAGGAAATCAAACTAGGCTCAAGTTAGGTGGATGTCTGCCAAAAGAGAAAACAGAAAATGTGAGAATTTGCCCACACTAAAAATCATTAAAAGCAATTGATTAGATGGACTATTTTGTCTTCATGAAAGGTGTTCTCATACTTAAGTATGGGTAGAGTTTAGATTCTTGATTTGAGAAGTAGTATTTGTGGATTTTAAAAATGAGTGAAATTTAAACAAAGTTCCTTGGATGAGAGGCTACTTGCTCTTAACCGTTCTGATAAACACATGTGTCTGAGCCTCACATATCACCAGAGTATCGCTAACCCTAACCTGCAGAGCAGGCCAATCACCAGCGTTCACAGAGGAGAATATTCAAGTTTGGGTCAACAGGGAACCCTCACAAATGTGGATCAGGAAGAAGGGGAGGGTATATGTAGAGACAGTCCTCTCTTGTCGTTGCTTAATTCCATTCCATCATTCTCCCTGCACAGAGATGCTAAAGCTCAGAGGCTAACCCCTTTAGCATGAGCTGAGGAAACAGGGCCAAACCAGGTGGGCTGTGGGCACCTTAGAGCAAAGAGTGCTTCCAGCACACAGGTCCAAAAAAGAACCTTAGGGAAAACACAAGGTTGGCCTTGTCCCTGTCCCATTGCTCTAACTTCTGACCCCTGCACCTGCTCTGCCTCCTCTCCCCATCCCACATACTTGCTTATTGTACGGAATGCCCTGCTCCGCCTTAGCTTGTATATTCTTTTTAAAAGTTTTTGCCCTTATTAAAAAATAAGAAAAAGCCATGTCTCCAGGTCAGAATCAGAAAATTACAACCCATGGGCCAAATCTAGTCCGCTGCCTGTTTCTATCAATAAAATTTTATTGGGACACGGCCACACTCATTTGTTGACATGTTGTCTATGGCTGCTTTTTTGCTACAATGGCAGAGTTGAGTGGTTATTGCAACAGCGACTGTTAACCATCGTCATCCTACTACACAATAGAACAGTAGTCCTTAACCTTTTTGGCACCAGGGGCCGGTTTCATGGAAAACAATTTTTCCACAGACTGGGGGCAGGTATTGGGGGGTGGAGCTCGGGCAGTGATGTGAGTCACGGGGAGAGGCTGAAAGTCCATAAATACAGATGAAGCTTCGCTCACTGGCCCACAGCAAACCTCCTGCTCGGTGCCCACCCTTCCTAAGTTTCATGGAAAACAATTTGTCTACGGATGGGGTGGTGGGGCAGTGGGGTGGGGGGGACGGGGTGGTGGGCTGTAGAGCTCTGCAGCTGGTCCCTAGCAGGCCATGAACCGGTATTGGAGAATTGGGGACCAACCACGGCAATAGAACACCAGAACCTATTCCTCCTGTCTAATTGTAACTTTGTACCTGTTGACCAACCTCTCTTCATCTTCCTCTCTCCCATCCCCTTCCCAATCTCTTGTAACCACTGTTCTATTCTCTGCTTCTATGATATCTAGATATGGACTTTAAGATAACTAATTAAGCATACTGTTTTTTAATCAAAAGATTTAATCAATTGAGTCAGTAATTAAAAAAACCTTCCAACAGTACTTTGGGAAGCCAAGGTGTGAGCGAGAAGTTTGAGACCAACTTGAGCAACATAATGAGACACCACCTCTACAGAAGTAAAAACATTAGCTGGGTATAGTGGCACATCTGTAGCCCCAGCTACTCAGGAGGCTGAGGTGGGAGGATCACTTGAGCCCAGGAGTTTGAGGCAACAGTGAACTATGATCATGCCACTGTACTCCAGCCTGGGCAACAGAGCAAGATCCTGTCTCAAAACAAAAACAGCAAAAAACCTCCTAACAAAGAAAAATCCAAGGCCAGATGGCTTCACTGGTGAACTCTACCAAATAAAGAAGAATTAGCATCAATCCTTTCTAAAAACTCTTCCAAAAACTGAAGAAGAGGGAACACTCCCTAACTCGTTCTGTAATGCTAATATTACCCTGACACAAAAGCCAGCCAAAGACACCACACACACACACACACACACACACACACACACACACAAACTACAGACCAATATCCCTAATGAATATAACTGCAAAAATCCTCAACATAATTCTAGAAAACTGAATCCAAGAGCATACTAAAAGGATTATACAACATGACCACATGGGATTTAGCCCATGAATGCAAGGTTGGTTCAACATATAAAAATCAATCTGTATAATACACAATCTATATAATGTTAACTAAATAAAGGACAAACATAATTCTATCATATTAATTGACACAGAGAAAGCATTTGACAAAATCCAACAATCTTTGTAATAAAAATACTCCAAAACAGTAATATAAAAGAACTTCCCCAACTTGATGAAGTATTCTATGAAAATTCCACACTTGTTCCAGTTGCACAATCTTTTAGCACATGGTACTTATATGAAAATCCCACCCTTAACGTCATACTTAGTGGTGAAATACTGAATACTCTTCTCCCACCCCAGGTTAGAAAAAGTATAAGGATGTTGGGTCTCACCACTTCTATTCAACATTCAAATCTAGCCAAGGCGACTGGAAAAGGAAAAGATATAAAAGACATTCAGACTGGAAAGGAAGAAGTAAAACTATCTTTATTGCAGATGACATGATCTTGCATAGAGAAAAATCCCAAGGAATCCATTGAAAAACTATAAGAACTAAAAAGACTACATCAAGGTGTCACAAGTTCAATATATATTAAAAAATTGTATTCTATATAATAGTCATGAAGAAAATGAAAATGATATTAAGAAAATAATGTCATTTATCATTTATCATAGTATCTAAAAGAATGAAATACTTAAGAAAAAATTAACAAAAGAAATACAAAACTTATTATATTCCAAAAACTGCACATCACTGAAAGAAATTAAAGAAGATCTAAATAAATGGAAAGTCATCCAGTGTTCATGGATTAGAAAACTTAATATTATTGAGAGGGCAATATTCCCCAAATATATTTACACATTCAATAAATCCATATTACTAATCCAGCTGACTTTGTTGCATAAACTGACAAGCTGATCCTAACATTCAAATGGAAATTCAAAGGACCCAGAATAGTTAAAACAATCTGGAAAAAGAAGAGCAAAGTTGGAGGACTCACACTTACCAAAATGAAAACTTAGTGCAAACCCACAGTAATCAATGAAGTATGGTACTGGCATTAGGATAGCCTATTAGAAATAGAATTGAAAGTCCTAAAGTAACCTTAACGTTTAACGTCAATTGATTATGATTATTGACAATGGTGTCAAGGCCGTTCAGTAGGGAAAAATAGTCTTTTCAAGAAATGGTGCTGAGGCAATTGGATATTCACATGCAAAAAAAGAAGGTGGATGCTTACCTTATACCATATACAAAAATTAACTGAAAATAGATCACAATCTGAAATGAAAGAGCTAAACCTCTAAGACTCCTTGAAGAAACATGGGAGTAGATATTTGTGATCTTGAAGGAGACAACAGTTTCTTAGATAGGAAATTAAAAGTAAAAGCTACAAAAAATAGATGCTAGGCTTCCTTAAAATTAAAAAATTCATACTTAAAAGAATATGCTCAAGAAGTAAAAAGACAACCCGTAATAGGAGATACAATAATTTCAAATAATATATCTTATAAGGTACTTGTATACAGAATATATAAAGAATTCTTACAATTCAGTAATAAAAAAGAAATATAACCAAATTGAAAAATGGCAACAGGTCCTGAAGTCGCAGGCCTCTTGAAATGAAGGACCCAGCATCAACTCTCAAGCATTTAAATTGAACATAGTCAAGCATGTATACTTAACTATGAGTTCAAAGGAAATTCAAGGAACAGAGAAGAGTTAAATGATGCCACGAGGAGCCAATCAGACAAATCTAGAACCTGAATGGGCATTGTATGAGACAGAAGGACTGGATTCCAGTCTGAAGGGAAGAACAGTGAGCGTTATGTGGAGGAAAGAGCATCATTGATTGGAAGAGACTAAAACATCATAACAGCCAAATGCAGCACATGAACCTGCATCAGATCCTGGGTCAAAAAAAAGAAAAATCTAGGCCGGGTATGGTGGCTCACGCCTGTAATCCTAGCACTCTGGGAGGGTAAGGTGGGTGAATCACTCAAAGTCAGAAGTTCGAGACCAGCCTGAGCAAGAGGCGAGACCACGTCTCTACTAAAAATAGAAAGAAATTAATTGGCCAACTAAAAATATATAGAAAAAATTAGCCAGGCATGGTGGCTCATGCCTTTAGTTCCAGCTACTAGGGAGGCTGAGGCAGGAGGATCGCTTGAGCCCAGGAGTTTGAGGTTGCTGTGGGCTAGGCTGATGCCACGGCACTCACTCTAGCCCAGGCAATAGAGCGAGACTGTCTCAGGAAAAAAAAAAAAAAAGGAAAAATCTATAAAAGAGATCTTGGGGCTTTGGGGAAGACTTAAATATGGACTGAATATTAGGTAACATTTTAAATTAAAGGTTTTTAAATGAGATACAACAATGGTATTACAGGAGAAGGACCTTATTCTTAGGAGATGCCTGCTGGACTCTTTGGGGTGAAAATTCATGTCTGCAATTTATTTTCAAATGCTTAATAACAACAAAAATTTTGTGCACACACATATATATTACATATAATACACAATTTTATATGTATACACATACATGGAGAGACAGAGGGAGAGGAAACATCTACACATGTAAAATAAATGTTAAGAATTTTTGGATCTGCATGGAGGATATGTATTTACCGTATTATCCTTTAAACTTGTTTGTATGTATAAAATTTTGAAAAGGTGGTAAAAAATTGAAGTCTCTCCTTTAATTATTAAATAATTTTGAAGCAGTATAAAAATCCAATGCTTTTTCATCAAACACATAGAAGATGCTCAATAAATCTTCATTGGCTTTAGGATGTGCCCTTTCAGTTTATGTGCAAGTGACAACCTGCCAACAAGATTAGATTTTCTGAGAACATTATGCCCCATAAATACTCAGACTTTAGGAAGCAGTGTAAGCAAAAAGACTTCTCCTTTTTAAACAGATCATGTATTTTTGTTTATGCATATTTTTAAATAACTTTCACATTTTTAAGATTTTTCATATGTCAAGGGAAAGCTTCTGACTTTGAGCATTTTAAAAATTGAAAAGATTATCTTAAGAGGCTTTTATGAAGTTTAGAGGAACTATGCTGCAATTTTGGGACTGCATAGCTTGGTATGCACCTGGTATTTTGGTTTGGTAATTACAGAGTTATGGTATTTAACATCATATTTTTACAGTTTTATAATTGTATTCTGCTATTCTGCAGCCAAGAAGAAAAGTAGTAAACCATTTTTCATCCCTCGCTTTTCCATAAGAAAAGGAATACAACAGCAGTGAAGCCATTATATTAAATTAACATGAATCTGTACATTCAAATGAATACAAAAAGTAAGTCTTACTGGCTTTGAAAGACCCTTGCTGTGAAATATTCACATAATTCTCCATCACACTTTTTCCTTTCATCTCCTTTTCTTTCTTCTGTCCCCTTCCCAAGTCACAGCTCTCAGTATTTCCTTCACATTCAATTTCTCTGGAGCAAATTTTCAAAACTGGAAATGAGACAGACAAAAGTGACTGAGATTGTCCCATGAAAAAAGACTGCAGGAAGAAATACTTCTGGGAGATCAAAGACGAATAAGGCTGGGGACACACAGACCTCAGCAAGCACAAGTTTACTTGCCACTTTATCTGCGGCCACGTAGAGCACCTTCCACTTCTTAGAGAGCAGCTCTTTGTTCTACTCACCTCTGGCTTCTCTGTCCCCATCTCTCCTTTTCTTTCCTTTTCTTTCTCTCCTTCACTGCCCCACTGTCACTTTCAGTTCAATAAGTAATATCACTGAGCCCACAGACAGCCCCGTGTGCAAAGTATTACATCATTGCCACCAGAACCTCAGGTCCATGACTCTTGTGACACTCCTCTCATCCCCAAGGCCCCAGACACACTCAGAGGCTATGGCGAGTGACCAGCCTAAGGAAGACAGGCACACAGAAAAATCTTTGAAACTGAAATGCGTTGAAAACTTCCCTCAGGGTGTCCTATGTGCTATGTATAGAAAGGATTAAAGTTATTTGCAAAGTAAAGGGAACAACATAATCATCTTTGTTACTGTTCTTGTCCTTAAAATGATGCAGGATATCAAATGAAAATGAAAAATTGCACCGTCGTCCTGTTAGCCACAAAGGGCAGATACAGAGCTCCAAAACAATCACGAAGTTCCCGCCAGGCAGAGCTTTGGAAATCTTTGAGTGTAACTGTCAGCACACAGACTATCTTTTCCTAATATCCTACACCTGTAATAGCAACTTCTGATTTATAACCTGGGCCCCAGACATATCTTGGCAAGTATCTCCTCATCCAGAATAGTTAACATTAAGTGTCTCTTGGAGGGTTTGTATTTCCCAGGCTATGCCATTTGGTAAATTCCAAGATGATTTGGCAAAGTCTGTCCCCCCTCCCCCCCTGCAAGATTCTCTGGCTTGCCATCTGAAGTGATTCCTTGTGACTCAGACCATCCCTGGCCCCACATCTCCCACAAAACACATCAGAAGGTGGTACAGAGTTGAATAAAGCTCAAGAGAACCATCAGGTGATAATGCATTTTCCTTGGAACACTAGTCCTGAAATAACCTCTTGAGTGTCCGGGTCAGGCAATTCCCCTTGGAAGTATCAAACAGGCATTATAGCTTGAAAAATAGAAACACTGGACTGCCCCCAAGAAGGAACTGAAAAGGTACCAAGTTAGCAATACCACAAACCACAAGCAGCCTGACTCCTTCCCCGTGTCCTGATTTTCTAATTAAATCATTAGTAATATGTACAGTGTTCAGAAAACATCACATTGTGAACTTTTACCAGGGAACTTACACACAGGATGCTAGCTTTCTCGTCCCTTGCTGTCCCGCACAACTCAGTGCTATGATCCTTGATGCCAAAGGATGTGTCTTACTCAACACTGGGTACCCAGAACATAGTGGGGTGCGTAACACATAGTAGGCACTTGAGGAATAGCTGTTGAATGAATGAATGTTAAATGGAGGACTTGTCAGGAACTCTGTTGGAATGTGGACATTAAAAAAAATCACTTTGAGCACTTGCTGTGTTGTAAACATGCTCAGAAATGTGTTTGTTAACACATGGTTTCATTCAGTCCTAACAATAACTCTGCGAGGCAGGTGCCCTCATCCCTTGTTGACAGGGGAGGTTATTCAAAGCGCAAGAGATACATGGCCAGGGTCACACACAAAGAACAGCAGAACCCATCCCATAGACCTCGCCTATCCTACACTCAAGGAGCTGGATGATTACTAGACAGAAGGCATGTGACCAAATGGTAAAGAGTGTGACCCGTTTCACTCTGATTTTGGCGTGGCTGTAGGGGAGCAAAGTGCTGTTAGGAAGGAGGAGGGAGAGAAAGATAAGAAAGTTTAACGTAAGCTGTGCAGGATGAAGGGTGTGGGAGAATGTGGACATATTCACTATCTTCAAAGACAGGAAAGAACCTGCTGGGGACACAGAAGTGGCTCTGGCGCTGATATTAGGCTGCCCCACCGCTGCTGCAGCTAGGCCAGAGTCAAAAGCCCAGGAGCCAAGGGGGGAGCCTGGCTCCTCTGTTGGTGAAGGTGCCATAAAGAAGGTGTCAGAGGATGAAGGTAGCTTCACCCGACTTGCCATTCAGAAAGCTTTTCCCAGCAGCAGTGTGGGGTGGGCTTGATCCTGGAAACAGAATATGGAAAAGATTCCAGTTAAAACTGGGAAGAAAGATGCATGAATATGCAGGGAAGGGCAGAGAGGCGATGACCCCATTTCAGTGAAGAGTGGAGAGGTTGTTTGTAGAGTTCTTACAAAGGTTGGTGAGTAAATAAAGTAACAGGTGATCAGACACATGTTTTGAAAACTAACATATGTATTGTAATTTTACTCAGTGACTGTTCTCATTAAGGGGGTTAGCAGCCCTGGGGCCCCTCTCATTCATTGCTGCAGAAAAATCCATGATGACATGGTGGCCCAGCAGGCTTTACACCCAGGTCCTTGGATTGTGTCATCCCTTGTCACTTCATTACGGTTCTCTCAGACTCGAGTCTACCAGGAGAATAAGTCAAAGAACAGGAGTAGCCAACAGCGATTTCTGCCTGGCATGGGGCATTCAGCATGCAGGAGCCTGATGCATATTCAGTGAAAGATTGATTCACAAACTGGAAGTGAAGGTGCTTTTCCCTCACTGCACTAAGTAGTCATTTATCTGATGCCTCTTGTTCCCATTAGACTTGCAGCTCCAGGATGGGGAGACCCTATCTGCCTTGTTCTCTGCTGGCCATCAGCACAGACCCTTGCCCATACTACACATTTGGATCAATAAAATGTATGAAAATAAATGAATGATTCCATGGCTATAATTGATGACAACAGAGGCCCAGGGGGAATTTGTTGATTTTTCTTCTGGCAATTGAAAACTCACCCTCGGAGCCTAAGTCATGTTATACGTAAAGAATAACAAAGGCTTGTAATGCTTTGTAAATAAGATGCCCACATATATCTCAGGGACCCCCGAAACAGTTCTTTGCATAACACTGGTGACACCCAGAGGCCTGGGCATTCAAAGAATATGGTTAAGGTCCCAAATATCAAGACATCTTTCAATTTTAGGAATATCTGCTCTGCATCAGACTGCACTGTTTTACAGGAACACCCTCCCTCCATCCAGCTTAAGGACGACGTTCCTTGAACATGTCTATGTAGGGAACATTGCAGTTCTTGGAAGTCAGGACTTCACAGAGGACCTTGTTGTCCTCACCGTTTACCAAATCTTGACTTTTTATTGATGTAGCTAATTCCTTGTTAGAAAAGGTTGAGCTTTCATTCAACCTGTTGCACTAACCATATTCATGCATTCTTGAAAATCACAGTCTGCATTGGAGACCAGCTGGATCCTATCAAAGGGAGCGGCAGGTGGGGTCATCCGTCTCTGACCAGGCTCGGGGAGACCTTCAGTCTGGAGAGTTGGGGCCCTGCAGAGAAGGAGCTCAAAGGAGAGCCATGGTGCTGGGGGAGGATTTCCACTTCCTTGTCCCCTACACACCCACTGCCACTCATTCCTGAACAATTCTGCAGAGTGAAAAGTCTTCTTATTTTATATTCTGGGGGTGGTATCACCTGGGGAGGAGACTGTTAAAAAACCAAACAACAACTCTACAAGCCTAAGAGGAGTTCAGCCCTGTGTATTTTCAAAAAGATATTGGGCCAATTTTGAAATGGTTGATCACTCTTTTCTAGAGTGTTCACCGTCAACCCTTTTAAACCACAACCCACCATAACAAATGCATTTTACTTCTAGGCCACACACACATGCACACGAAACCAGAAGCAAAATCTTGCTGAATGATATTTATCCTTACTATATATGATGTAGTCTATTTACTATTCTTTTCTATTTTGTTAAAAATTTTTTGGTTGTGACCCATTAATGGCTTGAGACTTCCAGCTCAAAAGATAATAAAACCTGTTTCTAATGCCATCTTCAGAAAGTTTATTATAATGAGCATAATTCTTCCATCTTGATTCCATCATTGTGTGTTGTAACCATCACTATTACTCCTTTCCCTGTGGCATTTAACCCCATTGAGCATTAATGGAAATTATTCATCCAATTTTTCTGTTTAACTACCATTCAAGCCAATATTGTGGTCTGTGACTCAGTGCACCCAGGCAAGGGTTTACCTTTTCATTATTTTCTAATAGCGCCTTACAGAAATGGAAATGAGTTGTAAGTTTCAGTTTGTAGCACATTCATACCATGGACCAAATATATAAAATAGAAGATAATTGAGTCAGGTTATTTGGAAGAGTATACAGATATAACATGTACTTCAATTACTTATATTTCTAAGATCTCTGAGTCTTAGAATATTTAAAAGGGCAAAAAAATGGAACTGTGTAAGTGTGATAGGAAAATACATTAAAACAATGAAGTGATTTCTCATGTGTACCAGAGAAATCACTGAATGTTAAACTTAGAAGGAATCTTGGAAATGATCTACTCCAAGGTAATCATGTTTATTTACATTTCAAGCAGTATACTAAAATAGAACAGCACACTCATGTTCACTTCTTCTGATTATCCTTTATAAAATTATATGTTTCAAATTTCTAAGGAATGGCTGTGAAATTTTTGCGAGGACAAGGGTGTTTAATAATTTCTTAAGCAATGCCTGGTAGACCTTTTTAGGTTCAGATAATGTAAAACCTGAAATAAACCAGACTTAAGAAATCACGTTGGACCAGTCTCTGATACTAACCTTTGACTCAAATGCCTTATTTAGCTTCTTGCTACATGTTAGTCTCTGCCAAATAATCTTGGTATAGCAAATGTTTAGAGACAGATATACAAATGTCTACTAATGAACTTATTAGATTCATTTTAACATTTCTAATTAAGAGGGATACTGATAGTAATAACTCTCATGGCTCTTTGCAGCTTTTAGGATTAGGCAACAAAATAGCCAACTAAAAAGGGCTCTTGATAGTAAATAGATACAGGATTCTATGAATAATCCTTAACACCAAGAAAACAAAGAACAGAGCAACTATTTAAAAACTAATAATTACTTGATAACTCCTGAAGATTTTGTTGCAGAAATTTTGGTTTTAAAAATGACTGAAAAAGAAATATGGACAAAAAGAGAGGATAACATTGAGGTGGTTTTCACTAAAAATTGCATAAAACTAAAACATTTCAGCAGTACAGTTATTCAATCACCATGCTGGAACTTTCCAGAAATATTCTGAACGGAAAGTAGAAAGAATGTTTCTATATCAAAGTCACTAAATTAGGAAGTCTTTTGACCACATATAGGCAAAAATTTTCCATTGTTTTCATAAGGAAATACTTTTAGAAATGCTATATTACCAGAAAGTTAGTCAATCAATAATGGAATATGACACATTTAATTAATTTTGGTGGAAATTGCTATAGTATAAAAAAGACCAGTTTCATCAGCTAGAAAAATAACAAATTTCAGTAGGAAAATCCCACAATTTCCAAACAAATCTGTAATAGGTCAGAGTGACCTATGAAATAAAAAGAAAATAATAGAACTAAAACATAAAATCAGTACTTTTTATTCCCAACATAATTCATGATTGAGTGTAAAGGAAATATTGACTCACAACACAGTTTCAACAATGCTTAATAATCTGATGACAGTGTGTATAAACTTTTATACATTGCCAAAGAGACAAAAATAAAAATTAAACACCAATATGATTTGAATTACTTATACAGATTTTTCAAATAAAAACACCTATTTTGGAATTACCTCTCCATGACTTTATTTAGAATGAGATTTAATCAAGCCAATTAATAAATCAATCACCTCACCTACTTATCACATATCAAAACATCACCTTGTACTCCATAAATATACACAATTATTTTTCAATTAAAAATGAAATTTAAAAATAAAGACAATGGCAGATTTAAACATTTATTGCCTTTCTAAGCAAACAGTTAAAGTACAATTTATCTTTTATCTAACTTAATTATTACAATTATAAATTAATAGGGTCTGCTTTCCCAAAAGTCTCCATCCAACTTTTAGATTATGATTCTAAGCATTTGGAAAACCATTTGTTTTCATTACTCACCTAAAAGGTTTCAAGAGCTCCAATGAGCTGGGTCAGCAGTTGGGAAGTCACACAGTAAAAGAAAAGTTAACCACAAAATGCAAACTTGCTTTTAAGTTCACAGAGCAGTTTATAAAGGTTACTCTCATACTTACTGCAAATTGAATCACACAAAAGTCAATACATAAAAATATATTGCCTTTGTTCGATAAGGATGTTTTCTTAATTCCTGCCAATTTTTTACACAGACCTCTGCAATGTCAGCAAATCAGCAAGGAAATTCAGATCTATGGAGCCTTTAATTCACTTTTGGAGGGAGGAGTGAAGGGAATTGTAACAGTAATGTGACAGCCTTAATGGTCAGTAATCTAAGAAATTTTTTGTTTGTTTAGCAGAAAGCATAGAGGGGGATGCATTATAAGAAATCTTTTAGGTAAGTAGTTTTCATTTGTGTGCTTGTTGTTTTCTTTTCTAATGAAAACAATTTTGTTTGTACCACATTGCAGAACACAGTATTAAAATATTTATAGGAAAATATGTGCTGATATACAATATTAATACAATACTGTAGTCTACACTGAGACATTTATAAGAAATCTTGAGTTAAACAGTCTAAGAATTGTGTGCTTTATCAAAGGAGAATAATTTACAGTGACAAGGGTGAAAATGAGCACATTCAAGTACGTGAAGGTGTTCTTTCTTCCTCCTGTCATCCTTTTCGAGCTCACGTATTTCATGAAGCACCTACAATCTTGACTGCTTGTCTTTGGACCAAATGTGCTGGGCTATAACTAAGTGGTACTTTGGGGATGCTGCTTTTAACAGCGGCAAGACCATGACCATGTGGCGTGGCCTGGGCCTTAGAGAGTGTGTATGCGACAGCGTCTTCTAAGACAGTTTTCTTACGCAGATAATTTACGAGGATGCAGCCATATTGCAGGAATAGATGGACAGGAAGGCCAGAGCTGAGCCTACCGTAGTCTTTCAAAATTTCTCTAGCATTGTTTTGTCAAAAGCCTGAATTGCTTAGCTGGATGTAGTGCACCTGTAGTCCCAGCTATGTGGGAGGCTGAGGCAGGAGGATCACTTGAGCCCAGGAGTTTGAGGCTGCAGTGAGCTGTGATGACGCCACTGGGCTCCAGCCCAGGCAATAGAGTGAGACCCTGTTTAAAAAAAAAAAAAAAGCCTCAACTGGCAAAAAACATCTTCCGATATTCTCTTTCTGGTACTGGCTGGATCTGGAACTTTTGTTCCATTGCTAGTCAACGTGGATGTGCTGTATTTACCTGTAGGCTACAGTTGTACGTAAGTGTTTACAAATGATTGCTGTTACGCAGATATTTAATGTGAAAATAGTACTGCTATTGAAAAATCATTAGACTTAAAGTCAGAACACTTGACCCTAAAATCCTGATTGCCAGGCAGAATCCTCATTAGTTAATGGGGCCCACAAGCTTGTTCACATCCTAATTCCCAGATTGCATGAATATGTTAGGTTAAAAGGGAAAGAGAAAATCAAGGTTGCAAATCTTAAAATAGGGGGATTATTTTAGATTATCTAGGTGGGCCCAATGTAATCATGAAGGTCCTTAAAAGTGGACGAAGGAGGCTGAAGGCAAGAGTCGGAGAGAGAAATCATGGCAGAAACAGGGGCAGAGGGATGCCCTGTGGCCAACTCTGCAGGTGGAGGAGGGGCCGCCAGCCAAGGAACGCAGGCGGCCTCCAGAACCTAGAAGAGGAAGGGGATGGATTCTCTCCTAGAGCTTCCAGAAAGGAACACAACCCTACTGACACCTTGATTTAAGCTCAGGGAGATCCTTGTTAGCCTTCTGAACTATAGAACTGTGAGCTAATATACTTTTGTTATCTCAAGCTTCTAAGTAATTTGTTACAAATTACAAACGTAAGTATAAATGGCAATTTTTCAAGCAGTAAGTCTGCTTTGGATAACAGGGATGTAACAGCAATTACAAAAAGATAATGCCCAAGCTCTTAAAGAGACTACAATTAGTTGCAATTGATATATTCAACAAGTGATGACAATTAGGTCAGGGAGCTTCCTGAATATTGGAGCCTACAAAATCTAGTGTGTATGTCCCAACATTGACCAGGATGGCATCTTGGGGTCATCTCATATAAGCCCTTGTCTGATGCATGAAGTCCCTCTGCATATAGAGGAGTTGTTCCCTGCTTGCCATATAGAGTGGCTCTGGCAACTGTTTAACTTCATCTAAGCCTTAAAGACGTGACTTTATTGCTACTTGGAAATGAGGAGGAAAATAGGGTCATAAAAAAGAGATTTTTATGTGCATTAGATTAAGTTTACTTAGCATTGCAGTGTTCAAAATATAGTAGAGATACTACAGTTAGAATACTCTCCAGTTTCTAACCAGAAAGGACATTTTTAGTGGAAAAAAAGCCACATATAACATAGCAAATGTTAAAGTGGCAAAATCACTAACTTTGCTCTTCTACAGCTTTAGCAATGATGACAAAGAATTTTGGCTTGTCAAGTGTCCGTCTTTCATCATAGTTCACATGAGAAAAAAGGTTTTAAGCTTAAAATGTCACAGTATCATAATATTTATTACGTATCAAGTTTTATCCCAAAATAATTTGAGATAACTCACTGTCATAATTTTAAGGATTTAATGAGTAACTCCACTAAGCATAATTTTAGCAGATTCTCTGAAAAAGGGCTTAAATCTTTTTTTCCTAAAGCACCACAAATCTTCACAAGGGATTATCTTTTAAGAATGCATTTAGAATTCTCATTCTGCACACCCATGAATCAAATCAGAATACCACAATGAAACTTTGTTTTCACTAAGCTTTTTTATTTAAAAAAACTTCATATTTTAATAAATTAATATTACATTAGTGAGGTTTGGCTATGGCAAGAGGAAGAGTACTTTTCTAATTAGTAAATTACTGAAACAATATCTGAAGACAGGAATGACAGAATGTCATGGATATGGTTCTTGTCCCCTGAAATGGTGATCTCCTAATCAATATTTAGTAGATAATACAAGCTTAAGAATTTTAAATGAGAAAAAAAAAATCTCGGTTATACAGGGTCAGTTTATACCAACAAATTTAGAGCTTCCCCAAAAGATAAATATTAGAGATTATTCTTTGAGGTTATACCACGTTTCCAGCAGGATGGCTATTTACACACACACACACACACACACACACATATATTTATATGCATCAATATCTATCTTTCTCTATATTTGATAGTTACCTTTCTCCCTTGGAAGTTAACCTATAAAGTGTGTTACGCTATACATGTACACACACACACACACACATACCCCACACCCTATCATTGCTTTAAATACCCAAAAAAGTCAAGTAAGAGAGGGGGAAAAAAGTGCCTGACTTCAGATTTACCTTTGGGGAAAAACTACTGTACATTAATGAGAAAGGGCAGAACTTCTGGCAGAATTAAGGAGGAAAAGGAAATTAACTTGCCTTTCCTGCCCACGTGCAAATCTCCCTGGCAGGTGGGTGGGTGGGGCAGGGACTGAACCTGTGGTCTGAGGGACCCCAGAGTTCTCGCTACAGTCTGCGAAGACACCTCGGCTCAAGAGGGCTGCATGGTTGAAAGGAAGAAAACATCCCAGAGAGGACCATTGTCCTTGAGACTGAAATGTAGGTGCGATGGAAAGTTCTAAGGTATTTGGAAAAATGGTCAGAGACGTGCTTCCTCTGCAACATCTAAAATGTTTGCATTGCAAAGATGATTATCGAAGGAACCCACTGCGTACCTCACCATCTTTGAGAAGAAAGAGTATTACAGTATAAGGTAAAAAAAGTACAGAAAAAAGATTTTAGTGTTGGAACTCTCAAATTCAATTTCAGTAACTCCAGAAGGTCAGAAGGATGAAAAAGCCAAACAGGAGCCTTCTCAGCCAGCATGAATGCTCTGCGTGAGGCTAAAGCAAATGCATCGCAGCTGTTGCCAACTGGTTAATGACGATTCCATGGCGACTTTAGAAATCCCAGTCCCTCATAGTACCGGGTTTGTCTGTAAATACCTGTGGACTGCTCATGCAAGTGTTGTAAAATGGTCTGCACCCGTGTCTGGAATGCCATAGGTAAAGTTTCATTGTTAGTTTAGTTTTCAGTTGCATATGATTGATTTGACATCTCCATACTGAATATATGCATGGTAAACATGTCTATATAGAGATGAGTTTTAAATATATTTCTATAATTACTGCATGTGTATAATGATTTTTGATGGGTAAAATAATAAATATTTTGTCAAAGTTTATTCTTTATCCCAATTTAGTTAGTAACAGCTTCATCAACACAAACACTGCTAATAGGGAGTGTATTAAAAATAAGTATCTTTGATTTAGGAAGATTCCATCTTGGTATGTAATGGAAGATCATGGCAGTTGTCATTTATGGGAACTTCCTGTGTACAGAGGGACGTTTGAGAGACAGCCACACTGACACACCTCAGCCCCTTATTCATCAGGCCTTGGTCTTTATGTGGGCCTAGTACCAGGAAGCAATCGCCCCACCCTGGCCACAGGAACCCTTTGTAAGTTGTGCAGCATCCCTCAGCCTTCTTGTAACACCAGGCCAGAAACAGCCTGAGACACTGAGTCACTTCTGTCCCCAAGGAAACCTGGGCTTACATTTAGGGTTTCTAAGACCAGCTGCTTCTTGGGCTTTTTAGCCATGATCTCACCCGCATCCTTCCCAGACCCTGGGTCTCCCTCTGTCACCCAGGCCGGAGTGCATTGGTGTGCGCATAGCTCACGGCAGCCTCAAACTCCTGGGCTCAAGCAATCCTTCTGCCTCAGCCTCCCCAAGAGCTGGGACTACAGGCATGCGCCACCATGCCCGGCTAAGCAATGTTACCTTTTCCAGGAAGCCCCCTCATCATCCACAGCACCACAGCACAGTGGATGCAGGACATCGACATTTTCCTGCCTCCAAGCTGCAGCATCTAGGCCAGTACTGCTCCACTTTCAGGTAGCTGTTAACACTCTTTTGAGCTAATGAAGTTTGTTTCATGATCCAGGATGTAGATTATTTTGATGAATGCTTCATGGGTGCTTTAAAAATGTGTGTTCTGCCATTTGGGGGTGCAGCGCTTGTCAACCTGTCAGTCAGATCCAGCTGGTGAACTGCATTGCTCATCACAGGCAGGGCGATATACTTTTTCCTTCCTTCCACTTTCAACCTACCTATATTGTGTTTGAAGTACTTTCATTGCATACAGTGTATGATTTTCTGGTGGGGTGTCTGTATTGCACTCTGCCCACCTCTTTTAATTGGTATGTTTAGATGATTCACATTTAGTTATGGATATGTTTAGGATTTTCATTTATGTTTTCTGTTTTTTTCCCCTGTTTCTCTTTTCCTACCGTTCCGTGTGCTACTTAAACATTTTGAAGGCATCCATCTGGTTTTATTTTATATTGACTTTGAGCATATTGCTTCGTATAATTTTCTAAGAGGTTTCTCTAGGTATTGCAATAAACATACAGAATTCATCACAGCCTATGGATATTGAGGTTTTACCACTTTGAGTGAAGTGTTGAAACCTGACTTCCACTTTGTTCCCTTTGCCTTGCCCACTGTTAGCATAGAATTGTCTCTAGTATTTCCTCTACATGCGCTTAGCCCAACATCAGTGTTATAATTTCTGCTTCAGTCATCAAGTATGATTTACTAAGCTTACAAAGAGAATAAAAATTATATTACATTCAATTCCTATTTTTACCTGTCTGTTGTTCTTTCCCTTCTGAGGTTCCAAGATTTCTTACGTTGTCAAGTGCTTTCTGTTTGTAGAACTTCCTTTGGCCATTATTTAAGGGTGGGTCTGCTCGTGAAGGTTCTCTCAGTTTGCCTTTGTCTGAAGATGTCTTTCTCTCCCTTCGTCACTGCTGGAATTAGGATTTGCAGGTGACAGTACGTGCAGCACCTGTCAAATGTTTCACTACTTCTTTCTGGTATCGTGGTCTCAGGTGAGTTGTCAACTCCATTCCATTTGGTGCCCTTCTATGGGTAGTACAACATTTTCTCTGGCTTCTTTTAAGATGTTTTTTACTCTTTAGTTTTCAGAAATTTAATTATGATAAGTTTTGGCATGGATTTCTTTGGGTTTATTCTATTTTGTTTCCTTTCATCTTCTTGAATCTGTAGGTTATCCATAGTTACATCTTTTGCCTAATTTAGGAAGTTTCCAGCCATTATTTATTTGAATACTTTTTCCGCCTCATATTCTTTCTCTTCCCCTTCTGGGACTCTGCCATATGATCTGAGTTGGATCTTTTCTGATTATATCCACAGCTGCCTGAAAACCTTTACATTTTTTTGTCTATTTTCTCTCTGTTGTTTGAGTAAATTCAGTATTGGTTTCTCCTCAAGTTCACTAACTTATCTTCCATCACCTCCAGTTTATTTTCGAGCTCATTCAGTGAAGTTTTTTTTTTTTTAATTTTTATTATTTTCACTTCTTTAATTTCCATTCTATTTTTAAAAATAACTTCTATTTCTCTACTGATATTTTGTATTTTGTAAATGCTTGTGGAAACATTTTTATAACTGCTGCTTTAAAATCTTTGTCAGATAATCCCAACACCTGATTGACTGTAATATTGTGATTTTTAAAAAAAAAACTAATAGATTTTACATTTGTAGAGCAGTTGAAATTTTTTTATTCTTATTAAGATAAATAAATTTTTAATTGTATCCTGAACATTTTTGAATACTATTTTAGGAGAGTCTAGATCCTATTTAATTCTGTTTTAGTATTCACTGTCTGTGCTTAGATTAGCATGTAGGTTTTGGCTTACTTTGGGGTTGTGGTTCCAGTGATTACATAGCTTTTACAGCTGTTGCCATTCCAGTCTGGACAGCTTTGTTCACCTGGCCTGATTGCGGCTCCCTTTTAATTCCTGCTGGTTCCCTCTGCAGGGGCAGAATGTACCTCCCCTGCCTGTTACCCTGGGTGGGACACATAGGATGCAGGTGGAGAGAACGTCTTTGCCCTCGGGCTCTTAGACCTGACAGGGCTCCTGCTCAATCCCTGCTGGTGCCACCCCCAGAGGAAGAAGAAGCTTCCTGTCTAATGTTTCCAGATAGGGATGAGGGTCTCTGGGTCTCCTCTCCAGGTGTCATGGTTCCAGGGCAATCCCAGCTTAATCTCTGGAAGTGCTGCTGGGGGAGGAGAACATCTATGTGAGCCACTTTCTGCTCCTGGGGGCAGGTGGGGTGTGTTGGGAAAATTAGAATTCAGTCTCTCTATGCCACTGGCATCACAGGGGGTCCCAGGCCTGAGTGCCCTTCTTCTGCTGGGTGAAGGACCAGGAGGGGCCATCTTGGCTGGGCTGTCCTTTTATCCTTTCCCCAGTCCTTTGGCCCAGACTTCAAACTTCACCTGGGCATTTTATTTGTTTGTTTATGCCTCTTGGTAATTCCAAGTTGGAGGTCTCTCCAACACCTAGTCTAAGATATTTATTTGGGAGATAAAAAGAAAACCCGGGAACTCACTGCCATGTTCTTCCTCAAGCTTTCTACTCTGGCTGCTGGAAACAGGAGCTATTCCTGACCCTCTGTGAACTATATTGTACTGTTTGGATTGTTCTTTTCATGGATTATTGCTCATTTGGATAATTCATTTGGATTTTCCTAGTTCAGTCAGGAGGAGTTTCCTCTCATGCATACATGAATTATACTCAGCTGAAGACTGGAAAAGCACCTCTGCAGACCTCCAGAACTCCAACAGAGAGCTGTTACATGTCAATAAAAGAAAATCAAAATTATCAATGCATTCATCAATAGAATAATATAAACCAAGTCTAGCAATTTATAATTATTTATACTATCCAGTCATTGCTGAAAAATTAAATATATGCATACCATATGACTCAGAAATTTTGCTCCTAGGTGTATTTACCCAAGGAAAAGAACAATGTACACCTACACAAATCTCTGCCTAATCTGGTGTCACAAAGACTTTGTCCTTTGTTTGCTTCTAGAAGCTTTAGTTTCATTCTTTATATTTATGTCTATCATTCATTTTGAGTTATTATTTGTATGAGGTGTGAGATTTGGGTTACACAGATACCCAGTTATCCAAGCACCATTTATTGAGTAAGTTATTCTTTCTCCACCAAATTGCCTTTGTAACTTTGATAAAAATGAATTGCCTATATATGTGTGGGTCAATTTCAAGACTCTCTATTCTTCTTCATTAATCTATTTGTCTATCTTTATGCCAATAGCTTACTGAACTGATTGTAGTAGCTATAATAAGATTTTAAGTCAGAGAATATAAGTCCTGAATTCTGTACCTTTTTGAAATTAATACAAAGTTGTTTGGTTATCCTAAATCTTTTGCCATTCCATATGAATTTTAGAATCAACTTCTTTATTTCTACAAAAGGTATTCTGGAATTGTGACCAGATTGCATTTATAGATCAGTATGGGAAGAATGTACATCTTAACCATATTGAGTCTTGATCTGCAAGCTCATAGATCTCTCCATATATTCATGTCTTTAGTTTTTCTCAGTAATGTTTTGTAGTTTTTAGTGTGTCAGTTTTGCACGTCTTTTTCAGATTAATCCCTGTGTATCTTATTTTTTTATGCTTTGCACTATCATTTTTTATGTGATTGAATTCTATTTACTAAGATTTTATTAGGCTTTTTGCATTTATGTTTATGTGGGATATTTATATGTAGATTTCATTTGTTTCAACAACTTTGTCTGATTTTGGTATCAGAATAATTCTGGTCTCATAAAATTAGTTGAGAAATTAACTTTCAAATTTCTGGAAGAATTTGTCTATAATTGCTATTATTTCTTCTTTAAATGCTCAGTAGAATTAGCCAATGAAGACTTCTGAGCCTGGAGTTTTCTTTTTAACTGCATTCATGAATACAGTGGTATTCAGTTTCTTAATCTCTTCTTTGGTAAGCTTTGTTAGGTTGTCTCTTTCAAGAAATGGTCCATTTCATCTTCATTATTGATTTTGTTTTGTCATAAAGTTGTTCATAAATCTCTCTTATTATTCTCAGTATCTGTATAGTCTATTGTGATGTCACTTCAGATATTGATAAATTTTGTATGCTCTTTTTTTTCTTTCTATGTCTGAATAGATGTTTGTTAATTTTATTTTCATTCACTTCAAACTACTTTCTAATTTTCCCTTTTTATCTTCTTTCCATGAGCTATTTAGTGTGCCACTTAGTTTTCCAAATATTTGGGGATTTTCCAGAAATTTTTCTGTCATTGACCGTTAAATTATTTTCATTTTGGGCAAAGAGCATACTTTGTATGACTTGGATCCTTTTAAGTGTAGAGGATTTGTTCCATGGCTCAAAGTATGGTCAATCTTGGTAAGTGTTCCATGTGGACTTCTGAGGGCTCTTCCTGATGCCCTGTGAATTATGAGGTGTTCCACTGGCTACTGGGAACAGGAAACATTCCCACCTAGCGTGAGTTCCAGCTTCATTTCCTCTTTTCCTTTTGGGTGGTTCTTTCCTGAGCATTGAGTAATGCCTTTACATGCATGCAGTGACCAGTGTTCACCTGAAGACTCAAGGGCAAAGACCTCCAGAGCTCACTCTCTGTGTGAAGCTTTTCTCTGGGTGCTCCCTCTCTGTGGAGTTTAGCTGCTTTGCTCCCCCCAGAATCCTAGCCTTACCCTTTCCCTCAGCAAGAACACCAGGCTCTCCTTGGGTCTGCCCTCCCTGTGCAGCCACCCAGCTTAATAAACAGAAGAAGCTGGATTCTCATATCCGCGTCCACATTCACTATGTTGCAATATGTTGTTTACAAGTATATGAAGAAAACCCAGCCTTACAGATATGTAGAATGTATTTGGAAAATGAAAGATTATTTTACTAGTTTTTACAGATTCTTATAGGCACTTTTCATTGACAGTGCACCAAAACTTGACACATGGTAATTTCTTGAAGCTTAACTGCAATGAGGAATCTGTCCACCATATCAATGAAATATTTTTGTTACATCAAAATTCACTGGTCTAGCTTTCACTTGCAATGAGTCATGTATCTATGCATGATTGTGCTACACAATGTATTCATCATTTGGAAAATATTGGTTCAAAGCTTTATGCTGATTTTATTTTATTTTTTAAGAGACAAGATCTTGCTCTGTTACCCAGGCTGGAATACAGTGGTACACTCGTAGCTCACTGCAGCCTCAAACTTCTGGGCTCAAGTGATCCTCCTGCCTCAGCCTCCTGAGTAGCTGGGGCTATAGGTTTACAGCCACCATGCCTGGCTAATTTTTAAATTGTTTGTAGAATCAGGGTCTTGCTATGTTGCTCAGGCTGGTCTTGAACCCCTGGCCTCAAGTGATCTTCCCACCTCGGCCTCCCAAAGTGCTGGAACTACAGTCATGAGTCCCCTGCCCAGCCATGATTCTACAAATGTTGATACATTTTACACAATATAAAAAAATCAAAATTGTTATTTTCACTGCTAATCTCATAAATTCTTTAAAATTGCAGAGTTGTCAGGCTCACTGTGGCTATCATAAGTTTTCAAAAATTCTCATACTCACTTGAAACTTTTATCATTGGCAACAAATACCACCCATTGTTTTCTTTAAAATGATAGACATTTTATTTTTTGAGACAATTTTTGGCCAAAACTCAAGTCTGAATAACTGAAATTTGTCAGTTGCCCCTTCAGTGACAATCGCATTGACTGCAGTGGACGCTCACAGGGCGGCCATCCGAGCAGGTGGCAGACCGCTTCCCGTCGCTCCACACAGAATGTTAAAGAGGCATGTACTCAAGGTCACTAGGCAATACGTTTAATTATGATTATGAGTAATGTTATATCATTGGCATTCTTAAGTGGAATTGTCGTTTTGTAAACTGTGAGTGTGTGGCAGTACTTATCACAATGGTGCTAGTACAGGTTTTGTGATTGCCTTGGTTGGTTCGTGCTAAGGTGCGGACATTTCTCCCTCACCCAATTCAATACAAATGTCAACATGGTGAAAAGACAAATAATATTTTTGTTGCATTATGTAAGCAGTTTGACCTTAGGGATCTTTGACAAATTCATAGAAACCCTGAGTTCATACTTCGAAATCCCACTTTGAGCATCACTGGCTTAGGCAAACTGAGTGAGATGACACCCATGGCAGTTCACAGAATCAGTTCTGTTTCGAGCAGAACAGACTCGCTGCCTTCTCCCCAAGCCAAACCCAAATGTCTTCCCAGCCTCGTGCCAACTGTTCAGTGCAGTTACGAAATGTGGTGGCGTGAAAGAGACACAGGCAGTTTTTCTCCGCAGCCAAGTCTTCCCTCTACCACCTTTTTCTTTTTAGCTTTCATGTCATTGTACATTCCATTAGGTCAGAGTTGTAAGAACTGAAATAATTTTTTTCAGAGTTGGACACTTTATTGCCAAAAGCCAGTTAAGCAATTCTCAGGCAGTTTCCTTTCTTTTCATGCTGAGGCAAAAGAAACAAAAGTGTCTAAACAACAGGCGTGCAGAACAAGAGGCTCGCTGTTGCTGCTGTGATGCTAATGCCCGGACGTGCCACCTTGCCAGAAGTTGGACTGCCAGCCTCTGGCCACTGCCGGCCTCAAGTTCTTACATGGTATGGCACTTGTCTGGTTGGATGGAGCGGGAGGGATATGCCTTGTAAGGGGAAAGTTGTATCTTCTTTGAAATTATTTTAAATTATAGTTTTTGACTAGTACTAAGTTCAATTAAGAAAACATTTGCATGAATATCTAATTTACTTAATTATTTCAAATCAGACATAGAAGATAAATCATTTGAAGGTGAACATTTTCATTGCCTTTTTTTTGGTCCCAGCATCCCTGTTTATGACCTTCTGGAAATTACTGGATGTACCACCCAGAACTCACTGTGCTTTGCAGCTCTGACCCTTTCCAAGTGGTCTGTATTTGATTGAGAAAAGGAGTTGGGCCAAGTAAAAGGGCGGGCTCAATACATAGGCGTCCTTCTATAGAAAGTATGTTGAGGGCTACGTAATGGTCCCTGAGATCTTTATTAGGATTATTATTTTAGATTAAGATACTGGTGTTCCGTGAAACAATATGCTTATGTTACTTGGGAGAGGTAACAAATTACCAGGGTATTACACTAAACACCCAAGATGTTAGCTAGTCAGCCCAGAAGTCTTCAAATGTTGGGGACAGGACAAAAAAGGTAATGAATAGGAAGGAGGAGAGGGAGCTGCTTGGGAAATCTTGGTGTCTTGTTCTTAAAGTCATTCAGAAAACCACAACTGTGTGGTAAAAAGCAATGCTTAATGTGAGTCTCTGACAACCTGAAAGTATCTTTTATTAACATTGAGTTGAGTCAACATGTAAACAATTGTGAAGAAACTACAATACATATATTTGCTTTTAAAAAACTATTTACGAGAAGTATAAAATAATTTTTTAAATTCTTTATTTTTAGAGCATTTTTAGGCTCCCTACAAAATCGAGAGGAAGGTACCAAAATTTCCCACATAACTTCTGGTCCCCCACATCCACAGCCTCTCCCATAATCAACATCCCCCACATTGTTACAACTGATGAACTTACACTGACACATCATTATCACCCAGATGGCCCACAGTTTGCATTAGGGTTGACTCTTGGTGTTGTATATTCTGTGGGTTTGGACAGATGTATAATGACGTGCATCCACTACGGTATCATATACAACAGATTCCCTGCCCTAAAAATCCTCTGTGCTCTGCCTATTCATCCCTCGCCCCAGCCCCTGGTAACCACTGAACTTTTTATGTCTCCATGGTTTTGCCTTTTGCAGAATGTCATGTAGTTGAAACCATACAGTGTGTGGCCTTTTCTGATTGGAATCTTTCACTTAGTAATATGCATTTAAATTTCTTCCATGTCCTTTCATGAATTGATAGTTCATTTCCTTTTAGCACTGAATAATATTCTATGGTCTGGACATACCACAGTTTTTACCCATTCACCTACTAAAGGATATCTGCAGTGCTTAAAAGTTTTGGCAATTATAAATAAAGTTGCTATAAATATTTATATGCAAGTTCTTGTACAGACATAAGTTTTCAACTTTTTTGGGTAAATACTGAAGTGATATTTTTAGGAAAAAAGTTCTACTTTACTTAAGTGTTATATGGAAGTTTACCAGGAGCTCAAAGCCTGTAGAAAACAAGTGATGATAGCAACTTCTGTGAATTGTAGCTTAAATATCAATCACCGAAATGAGTAGAAGAGGCAAACCTACTACAGGAAAGTCTCCTGATTAGAAGAAAAATATCATACTGCTTAACACACTTAATTTGACCATTCTTTTTCTGTTCTCTCTGACTAGAAGCAGAGGCAAAGAGCTAATAAAAAGATGGGAGAAAGGCAATGCAATGGCTCTTGGACTCTTATTAACAGTAAAATATAAAATTATTCTTTTCCAGGGCTGTTAGAATGATCAGCAGTGTGCTAACAAGCTGCCTAAAAGCCTGCAAACACAGACTTTCACAGACTTTCACAAGCTGTGAATGGGCAGAGTGGAAAATACATCTTGAAAGCAAATAAAAGAAATAAAAAGAATAGGTAAAATAGAAGATGATTATAAGTACATGAGAAATGATTTCATTTTTATTTTTGCTTAAATTACACCATTTTATACTGAATATTTGGAGATCTCTTTTTGAAATTGCAGGTCATGCTAGAAGCCCGGCTGTCTGGACGATGAAGGTGTCATCATCATTACCTCACTTTCCAAGCAGTGCCGGCTGCCCATCTACACCTGTTCATCTACACCAGGGAAGAAATAAATAGCTTCTGATGTGCTAATAATCTCACCCCTATGCAGGAACAGTAGCTTCCATGCTGTTTAGGCCAGTCTCAGCAGGAGCAAAGGGTCACATTGCTCTTTATAAAATGTACTCCATTGTCTGTTTTCTTTTTCTCCAGATCCAAATGTTCAGAATGGAACTGCCTCCGTTCCATAGTGCACCAAATGCACCATGGAGATGGCTATGTTATTAAATTAGAGAACAGCTATCATGTTTTGAGGCTTCTTGGTACTCTTTGAACAACCATCCAACAGTTGAAGAATGTCTCACTGTGCAAGTCCCACATCCCCAAGATAGAACTAGAGACTCCCCTCCTCACCTTCCTTCCAGATCTGGGCCAGTGAGTGGAGTGGTCACCTCTGTCAAAAGCACTAGTGAGGGACGTTGAAGCAGAGGATGGGGCCATGAGGAAGCCTGTGGCATCCATTTCTGATGACGGTGGTGGCAGAGGAGGCTGGAGTTCAGGGGGCTGTCATAGCGGGGTTTCTGGCTTTGTTGCCCAACTGCAGTTCTGCATCCGGAGATGGGATCAAAGAGGAAAGCAGTATCTGCCTGCCTGGCACTTTTACTTACTACCATGTTTCTAACCACTGATTATGATAACTGCAAAACGGAGGGAAACCAGAAACACAGAGTGGGTGTCAGCTCTTCTAACGCCCCTTTATTACACTTGGATTCTTTGGCTGGCTCCGTTTTTCCCACATAAAGTGAGTTCCATGCTGCTGCACAGCTGAGGTCCCCATTTCTCTGCTGGCCGTTGACCAGAGCTCATTTCCAGCCACCTATTCCCTGGCTCAGGTCTCTTCTTTCATCTTCAAAGCAAGCAACAGTGGGTTGAGTTCTCATTTTTGAACTTCTCTTACCTCTCTCTGCTACATCTCTCTAGCAGACTCTTCTGCTGTCCTCTTTTGCTTTCAAGGACTCATGTGATTACAACCAGCCCACCTAGATAGTCGAGCATACTCTCCTTGTCTTAAAGACAAAGCTGTGTTCTGTAGCCTAACCTGCATCTGCTAAATCTCTCCACAGCAGTATGAGATTAGTGTCTGGTGCAATAAGTCGGGGTGGGGGAATCTTGAGGGGACACCTTCAGAATTCTGTCACGCACTCATGGGCATGACTCGAACTTATAAATGGAGTGGCATTTGACTAATCCAGTAAATTCAATCAGCCTTGAGTTCTCTTTGTTGTAAAATAGCATTAATTAAGCTATATTTCACAAAATTGCCATAAAGAATAAATGAGACTATCTATGTAGAGTGCTTAGTGCAGTGGCTAGGCAAATAGTGAGTTCAATGAATCATAACTGTTACTAGTAAGAAAAGTAGTAACGATAGCAGAACTCCTGTGCCTGGAACAGAGTAAGTGCTCAATAAATGCTGCTTTTCTTCCAATATACACTGGGGATTTGTGATAAAAGCACTAAGGGTTCATATCTCAGGTGTTATTTCTGGGGAGAGTTCATACTTTGGAGTCTTGGAAGGTAAGGTGTCTGTTCCTTTGAAGTTCTTCTGTCTGCTTCCACGCAGCTAATGCTATTGTCAGCACAGGGACAGTCATAACTGTGTGACAGAGTAGCCATGTGGTGGAACATTGAAAGTTATGAGGAATGAGGCAAAGGGGACTTTTTTATATCAAATATTGAATTAAAACCAACAGATCAATTCATCAAGAGGACATAACACTCCTAAATGTTTATATACCTAATAGCAGAGCTTCAAAATACCAGAAGCAATAATTCAGAACTTCAAGGAGAAACAGATAAATCCATAGTTATAAGCGGTGATATCTATACCCCTCTCTCAATAACTGATGGAAAAATAGATAGGAAATCAGTTTGCATATAGAAGATATAAACAACGCTATCAATCAACATGACCTAATTGACATTTCTAGAACACTCTATGCAGCAACAGCTGAATACACATTCTTTTCAAGTGCACAAGAACATTGAAAGATTTACCAAGATAAATAATTTTTTTGTCTCAATAAATTAAAATCAACAGATACAAGTCATACAAAGTATACTCTGTGACCATAATGAAATTGAATTAAAAATCAATAACAGAAAGATTTCTGGAAAATTTCCAAATATTTGGAAACTAAGTAATACACTTCTAAATAAGTCATGGGTTAAAAGAGAAATCAAAAGAATAATTGTAAAATTATTTTGAACTTTACAAAAAGGAAAATACAAGATATCAAAATTCGTGGGATGTGTTAAAGCAATGCATACAGACAGGGAGATTTATAGTGCTCGTTTGGAAAGAATAAAGGTCTCAAATTAATGATTTCCAACTTTTGCTTTAAGAAAATAGAAAACAAAAATCAAATTAAGTCCAAAATGAGAACAAAAAAGGAACTTATAATGTGATAGGCAGAATATATGATATTCTAGAATTCCTGCCCCTTGGCACACACAACCTGTGTAAAACTCTCCTCCTGCATGTGGGCAGGATCTGTGAGTAAGATTGGATATTGGATATGATTATTGGATTATATTATTGAATATTATTTTCAGGATTATGATACTTTATATACTTTATGTAGAAAAGAAATTTTGCATATGTTATCAGGTCACAAGTCAACTGACAATGTGTTAATCAAAAGGAAGATCATCCTGGTGACCCTAACCTGATCAGGTAAGCTTTTAAAAGGAGGTGAAGCATCAGAGAGGTGTTTTTGCTGTCCTGGAAGAAGATAGCGAAAGCCATATTGTGAACTGTAGGAGCTGAATGACCCTAGGTCAACAGCCAGCAAGAAAATGGGAACTACAGCTCTAAGGAACTGAATCAAACCTCGTATTTAATTAAAAAACAACTAAAAATTAAGAAACACAAATTTTAAATTCCAGTTTTAGTGTCGTTTCTTAAAACTAAGTTGATAAGGGAAAACTATCTTAGACATTTGAAGGCAAAGATATCATTGTATACCAGGAACATCTAATGGGGATGTTCCTTTTCATCAGATGATGCTGGGCCACTGGATAGCTACATACAAAAAAAACAAAGTTGGACATTTACACTATACCATAGACAAAAATTAACTCAATGTGGGTCATATACCTAAATTTAAGAACTAATACTAAAAAACTCTTAGAAGAAAACAGGGAGAAATCTTCATGACTTTGGATTTGGCAGAGGATTCTCAGATATGATGATACCAAAAGGATGAGCAAGAAAATAAAAAAAGGTAAACTGAACTTCCTGAATAAAACTTTCATTTGTCAAAGGATACCATCAAAAAAGTGAAAAGATAACCAACTGAATGGGAGAAAATATTCACAAATAACATATTTGGTAAGAGACTTGTATCCAGAATATATAAAGAACTTTTGCAATACAATAATAATAAGACAAATAACCCAACTTAAAAATGGGGAAAAGATCTGAATATATGATTTCCAGGGATGATATACAAATGGTAAACAAGGATGTGAAAAGATGTTTGACCTCATCAGTCAGCAGGGAAAGGAAAATCAGAACTACAATGAGACTATTTCACATCCACTGGGACAGCTAGAATCAAAAAGTCAGATAATAACAAGTGTTAGTGAGGATGCAGAGAAATTGGAATCCCCATATACTCTTGGTGGGGATGTAAAATCATGTAGCCACTTTAGAAAAACCATCTGGTAGTTCCTCAAATATTAAACATAGAGTTACCATACAATGCAGCAATTCCATTCCTAGGTTTGTACTCAAGAGAAATGAAATCATGTGTGCACAAAAAAAACCCCTAGTATACTAATATTTATAGCAGCACTATTCATGGGAGTCAAAAGGTGGAAACAACCCAAATGTCCATCAACTGATGAATAGATAAACAGTTTGTGGTATATCCGTACAATATTTTTCATCATAAAAAGAAATGAAGTACTGATACATGCTATAATAAATTTTGACATTATGCTAAGTGAAAGAAATCAATTATAAAAGATTACATAATATATGATCCCATTGCTAGGAAATGCCCAAAATAAGAGTCTATACAGACAGAAAGTAGATTAGTGGTTGCTTAGGGTTGGGGTGAGGTGGGATAGGAGAGTGATAGCTAAAAGTACAGATTTCTTTGTGAGGTGATAAAATTATTCTAAAATGCACACATCCATGAACAAACTAAAAACTATTAAATTTTACACTTTAAATAAATGAGCTATATAGTTGGTGAATTGTATCTCAATAAAGCTGTTTTTAAAAGAGCATTGCAGAACTATTGAAATATGCATTTAATTATTTCTAGAATTGTGAACAGAAAAATTCTTCGTTGCATAATTCTAGCTGTGCTTACTGGGAATAAACTTCAAGTTGGTATTTAAGAAGAAAGAATCAGCACATTACCCCATAGCCAAATGATTAGGTTGCCAACCTCTATAGCACAGGATCTTTTGCATTAAATAAACTAGCAAGGTAGGGTTCTGGGTGATGATTCAGTTTTTGTCATGTTTTTCTTTTTGAAGTATTGTAAAATCTTCCTTGGTACAGTATACTTTTCTTTGGTCCAACACAATTTTAACCCAGACTTTGAAATTAAACATCTGTATTTGTTTTTAAGGGGGTCATCTAGACTATGTTGTATTATTGAGTTTAGAAAATAATCAAAACTTAAATAAAAATTAAAGCATTCCCATGAAAATGTTTAAGAACCTGAGAATCAGCCTTAGGATACAAAATTAAGTAATGGTGCTTTAGGTAAAATTTTTTTCTAAGTAAGGACTGAGATTGCACAATGCCTGAAACCTATAGGAGATGTGGATAGCGCAATTTTGTGAGTTATTCAAAGGTGAGAATCGGAGGCCTTGGAGAGCTGAAAGACGGGGGCATTGGAGGGAGGGCATGCCATCCTCCTTGCCTCATCACATGAACTGAGTTTAAATCTTTAACATAATCAACTGTTTCCAGAAGATACTTTTTGGGATTGAACACATGTAGAACTGCTTGGGCATCTAGCTGAAAAACTTGGGACAGAGTTTGAGAAAGTGACATTTTTATATTTTTTCATAGAAGCCGATCTATCTTACAATTTAAAATGAGAGCCTGGGAACATGAGTATACAAAACTCAAAACATCTGGACTTTGGTATCCTCCAAAGAGGTACTCTCTGACCTACACCCAGGAGGCTCCTTGGAGTAGCTTCCTAGTCAGCAGGCAAGGACAAAAGGGAACGTGCCAGTGATAATAGGGGGAAGAATACTCTATTAGCTCACGTGAGATACAATCAGATAAGATAATCCATTAAACAAAATGAGGTATTTGAGGAGTGGACTGGGTCTTTCTGCATCTATGCTAAGTGTCAGAGGTGAGTGATTAAGAGCATTAGGATTTGTGACAGTTGTAGAAAAACTGGTGGAACTAGAGTACAGTATATGAAATTTAGCTAGTTACCTATGTAGATAAATGTGTGCAACTTAAAAAAAATAAAGAAAAAAAGGCAAAATATTAAGAAAATACTAAGAGTATTTAGTTCATCTGTGAATCTCTTACCCATCTATTTCCCCAAACTATTTCGGTGTCCTTCTCTTTAAGTACAGTTATATAGCACATAAGGACATTTCAGACAACAACAGACTGCTTATACAATGATGGTCCGATGAGATTACACTACCATAATTTTACTGTACCTTTTCTATGTTTAGATATGTTTAGATATGCAAATACTTACCAGTGTGTTATAATTGCCTACAGTATTCAGTACGGTGATATGCTATACACGTTTTTAGCTTAGGAGCAATAGGCCGTACCACATAGCATAGGTGTGCAGTAGGCTACACCATCTAGGTTTGTGTTAGTACATGGTGATTTTCACAAGAACAAAATTGCCTAAAGTATCTCCACCACTAAGCAACACATGACTGTATTTTCATTTCATTTTCATTTTATTCTTCCTAAAGTCAATAACAGCTTTAACTATCTTTAACATAACTCTCTTATGAATATTGATGCAAAAATCCTCAACAAAATATTAGCAAAGCAAATTCAGCAATGTATTTACAAATGTGCATAACATAACAAAGTAAAATTTATTCCAAGCATGCAAGACTGGTTCAATATTTAAAAATCGATTAATGCAAATTATATCAGCAAGCTAACCAATGTAGAAAAAGAGGATATGACAAAATCCAACATCCCTTAATGATAAAAACCCCCAGAAAACTAGGAGTAGAGGGGAATTCCCTCAACTTGATAAACAACATCTACAAAAATCCTATAGCTAAAATCATACTTAATGTTGGAAAACCGTGTGGTTTCCTACAAAGATCAGGAGCTAAGCAATGATGTCCCCTTCACCACTCCTATTTAACATCATATTGGAAGTCTTAACTAGCGTAATATGACAAGAAAAGGAAATTAAAAGTAGGTATGTTGGGAAGGAAGAAATAAAACTGTCTTTGTTCAAAGATGGCACGATTATCTATATAGAAAATCACAAATAATTGTCCAAAAATAGCTTCTCCTGGGACTAATAAGTAATTACAGCAAGGTCACATAGTTCAAAGTTAATATGCAAAAGTATTTTTTTCTATATACTCGCAATGAACAATTGCAATTTGAAGTTAAAGCATAATACCAGTTACAAAAATGAAATTCTTAAGTAGAAATCTAATAAGCTATGTATAGGATTTTTATGCAGTAAAATACAAATATCTGATGAAAGAAATCTAAGAAGATCAAAATAAATGGGGATATATTCCATGTTCATGGGTTTAAAGACTCAATAATATTAGTAGGTCAAGTCTGTCCCAGTGTAACTGTGGATTCAATGCAATTACAGTCAGACTCCCAGCAAACTACTTTGTGGATATTGACAAAATAAATTTAAAGTTTATATGGAAAAGTAAAAGAATAAGAATAGCCAACATAATACTGAAATAGAATGATGTCAGAGAACTGACACTCCTGACTTCAGGACTTATAAAGCTACGGTAATCAAGACAATAGAACAGTACTAGCGAAAGAATGCACACACAGATCAGTGGAACAGAATATAGTCAGGAAAGAGACCCACAGAAATATAGTCCACTGATCTTTGACAAAGAAGCAAAGCCAATAGAATGGAGCACTGCTTATAAAAGTGAAAACCCCTTGCATGATAGAAATCTCTGAGAAGGAGTTGATTTGAAAAAAAAAAGTTTTGTTTTTGTACACTGGAATGATGTAGGTCTGCATATAAAAAGGACTAGGCAATATTGTTAAAGGAAAGGGTGTTTCACAAAATGTTATGTATAGAATCATGCCATTTATGTAGAAATATGTTAATAATATATAGATTCACAGGAAAAAACTTGAATCAACATATATCAAACTATGAAGAGTAATCATCTGTGAATGTAGGATTATAGTGGATTTTTGCTTTCTTCTTTATGTATTTCTAATTTATTTTCATTTTCAAAACAGACCAATGTTTGTTTTTTAAAAAAAATAAACATATTTGAGAGATTCAAACTTATTTAAGTGAAGAGAAAATCAAGAAGTAGAAAAAGTAGGGCAATGCACAATTGCAGTGAGTAGTTCCCAAATGTCACCCTCAGCAGAGAACCAGGGGCTTTCTGATGCTAACACTAGTTGTTATTTTATGTACTTGCCATGAAGGTTCTCTGGGCCAGCATGTCTTCCTCCACCACATGGTTTAAAATTGACGGTAGTAGGGGTGCAGATGGCAAGTTTTCCGCTGTATTGCAGCAGGGCTAGGACGTCCAATATTTAAAATAAAACATCCCCTACTTGCAGGAGGCATGAAAAGAGCAACATCTACCTTGTGGAAGAAAGAAAGATGATCTGAAATTCGAGCCCCAGCTGCCCCAGCCTCTGCCCTGCCACCTTTCTCCGGGTGCTCCTAGGGGAACAAGAGCTCCAGAGAGTAAGAAATGAATGGTCCAAAGTCCTCATCCATTGCACTCATAATGGAATTAAAGAGTGAAGATGTTTGATGCTCAACAATGGTAGCTTGTTTTATACAACTAATATAAGGTAGGAATTAGATCTTCTTTTATCTGAGATTGACTCTTTAATAATAACTTATAATTAATTTTGTGACAAAATAATGAAGGTATTGTAAGAACTTAAAAAAAATCAAAATGTTAAGTTGAATCACATCGGGGGATATATAGGTAGGCGCGGTGCAGTTGAGTAAAAGGGGTTGAGTGGAGTCCACCCTGGAGCTCCTCCCACTGCCAAAGCTGAACGGTAAGTCAAGTTCAAGGTTGGAGCACACAGTGAAGGGAGCCATAAGCCCCAACCCAGCATAAGGGGTGGAAGGTGACACACCAGGATGGACCTTCCCATGGAGGCAGAGAGGAAGGCTAGGACAGGGAGTCAAGGGGTAGGCAACGCTGATGAGTCCAGACATGCAGGCTGCAAGGTTAGAGAGGTTAGAAAGAAGGGAGGAGGGCCCTAGACTTGTGTGGGAGGCGGCAGGACATTCAGAAGACTGATGAATAAAAGAGAACCCCACTCCTACAGGACCTGTGTTAATAGATGGACAAAAGATAGGTTTAGCCACTGCTAAGTCAAAACTCTAATTGTAAGAACTGTGTCCCAGGACCATGGAAGAACTCATAGCCCAAGTGACCTGATTCTGCCCCAAGCTGCTTCAGTGCTCCCTGTTACGGTCCTCACTGGTCCTGAGTGTTTCATGTGGGAGCCGGGAAAGCGGGAATGTTGAGACTACAACTGAGGGCCAAGGAGTCCCAGCTTTAGGGAGGAAGCAGATGACAGGTTGAGTGTATTTTGAACTAAAGGAGAAAAAGTTATTTATGATGTATGCATAAGAAAGTAGGAATGCAGAGAATTGGCTAAAGAAAAGATAACATCATAAAAATAAAAGCCCTTCAATAAAACAGGGTTTTTAAATCAAAACACTTCGTAGCAAGATCATGGAAGTCTCTCTGTCCACCTCGGTTGCTTCTGCAGCCAGCTACCGGCCATGCATGTGGCAGTGTGACCGGAACATTCTGCATTTCTGGACCTCTTCCAACTGCACTGGGCTGAAGTATGTGCCGGATGAAGGGCTGGCCAAATACCACTGCTGGAGCCACAAAGGAACGCTTCTACTGTGAGGCGTGAAGGCTGTCCTGGAGTGCCAACATTCCCATCTGGGGGCCATTTGCAGAAGTGCACACAAGCCATGCTTTTACTTTCTGAAAAGGTGCGCACTCAGAGTGTGCACACATAGGCAGAACTGCACGCGTATGCTCATAAATGCAAAGCTGCTATTTATTCTGAAATACTCCACATTGTTGCTCACTCTTCTCAGCCTCAGCCTAAATTACATATTAGCGTTTCTTTAAAAGGCTGCTTCTCTGCATGAGTGCAGGGGTGGGTTGATTCTCTCACAGATACACTCATTAGCATCTCCATGGAAGATTTTTTTGGAAAAAGCACATTCAATTCTTTGTAATTTTATATTGGGAAAAATTGTAAAGCCTCTTGTCATCACATAAACGGCAGAAAACATAAGTTAACATAACCTGTTTGACAAGAAAATTTTGGTAGGGCAGGCCAAGTTTGACTTTCTTTGTGATGTCATTTGCTTGGCTAGCAGTATTCTCCAGCCCACCACCCCTGCAAGATTGTGAGTCCCTTGAGGACAAGGCTAACAGCAAAAAATACTTTCTACACTTTCATAGGCCTTTACTAAGTATTAGAAAGCTTTGACTGCTAAATACAGCACGATGAAATGGGAAGCTGCACAAGAACTGTGCAGAGACGGACTGCCTGGGTTCCAGTCCTAGCCCCACCAGCACAAGACTGCATGACCTTGGGTAAGTATTCTCACCTGTGACATGATGACAGTAATATTTCATCCTCATGGGGCTACTGTGAAGATTAAAAGAGTTTTGTTCAAAAAAAAAAAAACTTAGAATAGTTTTGAGCCCATAGTAAGTGAGATGGAAATATTGGCAGTTGTCATGTAACATGTGACATATGACATACATGTGTACTCACATGATCCTCGTAACAGGCCTGTGACATAGTAATGGGAGTTAGCTCCATTTTGCACAGATGAGAAACTGGGTCTCAGGAAGTCTTGCCTAAAGCTTCATAGCTGCCGAGAGGTGGAGCTAACGCTAGGTCCCAATGCTTAAGCACCACTCTGTGCAGGACCTATAGTACATTTTGTTTTAATTCATATCAAGGAATCAATTACAAAATCTCGTCATTAAATTTAGTCATTTTCCAGCCACATCAATCTAAGATTAAATAAGAATCACAATAACACTAATTAAATGGCATTTCTCTGACCCACCCTCACCAGCAATTTGGAAAATTTCAGCCCCCCTAAGATTTATTTGAGCAGGTCTGGGAGTCTCGGGAATGTATGATATGTTCTCACACACAGTTTTTCTTAGCTGTCACTTCATGAGTGACTTTCTCGTCTTTGACTTCATCTGCTGTGGAGATGGCTGTCATGGGACACCCGTGACTTAGCCAAGGCTGCCTGCACAGCACCTTTCTCCACTTGTTCACGTCTGCACAACCTGAGCCCCGGCCGAGTGGGCTTGCTGCTCAAGCCACTGGGCTGTCTCACCAGTCCTCTGCCCAGGGCAGGACATGACCCAAACCTAGGCTTAAGCTGTGACCCACTACTAATGTAGGACATCAGGAATTTAATCCCTTCTTGATCAATATATTGTATTAATCCTTTATTAGTCATAAAATGTTAAAGTCTAATTTCCAAAGATGTAAAATCATGATTCTTGGGCAAATACAAAATGAGCGCATGTCAAAGATTTTTATTTAACTCATTAATTAAAGAGGGAGCCAGTAAGATGTTATGACGAGTTCAAAAGGCATTTTAGAAGCTATGGCATTTAAAGGAGGATGAGATTTGCTGCCTTAGACACAAAATTAGTTAATGCCCAATAGGACTGTAAACAAAGCAGTGAAATATAGAATCTTACCTATCTAACCAGTCATAGAAAGGGTAAAAAAATAAACTTTTCTTACCTCATGTTAAGAGTTCTAAGATAAATTGATCATCTAAACAGAGAGAAAGCCACGCTCAGGTTTTAATAACGCAATACTTGGCAGTAAAAGTTTCACAATTTTTTTTTCACTTCTTGTGAATAAATCCATCAAAAAATGAGCCAACTTTGGCAAAATTTTAATGCATTTTTATTGCCTCTTTTAGACTCACTATTATAAATCAAAGCAAATAAAAATTCTTTTTCTGCAAGCCTTCTACAACTTTCTATATTCATTCAGATTTTGTTTTCACTATCTTCACTCGCAATCTGGAACAACCTCAACACATAAGTCCTCTAGTCTCCAGTTAACTTGATAAACAAGAACATATCGCACAAGAGCATATCCCTTTCTTGCACAGTTAGAGTTCTCTCTTAATGTCGCTCATAGTATAGTCTCAGGGACCCATACTATTACTCTCATAGAACTAACTTTTTTTTCAAGAAAAAACTGGAAAAAAATTAAGAAATGACTATTGTGTACAAGTATTTCAGCAGATGAGCAAAGCTAAGAAATGCATATTCCACAGCCACGCACACCCTTTTTATTCCCTTTCAAAGGGGCAACATAAACAGCTTAATTAATATGACATTATATGATATGAAAATAAAAAACAAAAATATGTAATTTTAACTTATGCTTAGAAAGGCCTCAGTAATATTACACATTATCTAGACATCCAGAAGTTACTTATTAATCAAGTGTTTAAATAATCTAAGGATCTTGGACTATTTAAAAGGTGACATACTATAAAACATAATTTCTATTGATGTAAAAATTTTGGTAGAATAATTATTCAATTTACTTGAACACAAATTTGTCTTTTCTATAATTTTAAACATGATATAGTAGCAGTATTTAGTTTTTGATCAGTAAATCAATATAAAAAGTTTGGGAAATTCAGGATAAAACAAACTTAAATCTTATGAAAAATGGACACTTGTATTTTATTTAACATAAATCAGAGAAAAGACTTATAGCTGTTTTTTTTTCTTAAGCCAAAAGTATAAAGCCAGTCTGCTTTTTCCAAAGATTCATCTTAATTATATAAACTTGGAGGTCTTAAAATATTTTTAAACTAGCAGTTTTTGTAAGAAGTATATACATTCTAAAAAGCATATCACATTAAAAGTATGAGAAGTTCTGTTTTTTTGTTTTCTATGATATTTGAAGATATCATATTTATGTAAGTGTTTATCTATATAAACCAATCGGAACAGAGCTCCATAAACTTAGGAGACATTATAAGTTAACATATTAATACCATCTGGTGGTAGGAAAATATTTCACATTCACGTAATGATTGGTACAGCCCTTCCGAAATTACAGACACACAGACACATCAGCTTATAGTTTTAATTCTGCAACTTAAGTCACAGGTCAAAAGTAAAAACAGAAACACATAAATTCACCAGTCTAGGTCTCAAAAGAGCTGCTTGTCTTTCCTGGGGGTGTGAAATTGTTAATTTGAGTTCACAAATAGGCAAACAGACACACAAAGAAAAAAGACTAACAAATAGCATTCTTTATCATCCAACAGAGGGTATATCTACATTATCTGTCCAATAAATGATTATCCATTAAATGGTCAAATCACAAAACTGAATTCCCAAACATTGCTGCTACCAATAGGAATAATTTATCAGCCACATACGAAGCAGAAGCAAAACAAAATTATTAAACAGGAAAAAACAAACCTAGATAAAGCGAATAAGTGAAGTTCAAGTTTTATTGACACTTGGGATTCACTCAAGAAGTCAAGAAAAGAGATATCTGGGCCTAAACAATCCCTGAGGTTCTTGTCACAGCCTGAGTCTAAGTCTGAGGCATATTCTATTTGGCTTGGCAGATAAATCATCCTGGACATCTTGGTGAACCTTCAAAACCTAAAGTATAAGTTTCAAAATAGTAAAATCATGATCTTTGTGCAAATATAAAAGGAATATATATATCAATGTTTTTATTTAACTCACTAATAATGAAGAAACCGATAAGATGTGATGACTCACTAAAAGAACATTTTAGGAGCTAGGATGTTTATAGAAGGATAAGAATGCCTGGTTAGATATAAATTGGTTAATTTCCACAGGGCCATAAAACTTTGGAGTTATCTGTTCTACTGGAGAAAAACTACTTGTATATTTCTCAAAAATTCTCCATGTTAACATGAAACTTGACTAAGCCTAGGAAATTAAATCAATTGTAACAATCAGTGGCACTGCGTGCATTACTGGAGAAAATTTTTGACAAGTCTTCACACCACACAGCATTGAAAGTTCACGCCAACCACTTTTTTGAACGTTATTTTTGACTTTTTAATAATTTCTCTTATTTACCTCACAGAAAGGAAAGAAGAAAAAACTGTGGTTTTTAGTTGGAATTCAATTTAGCTTTATGAAGGAAGAGTGAGAACATAGAATTTTGTAAAACCATACTCAAGAGTTTACTATGCACAAATCCAGCTATTGTGAAATATTACAATTTTTCTTTACCATCTCTTATCTTTCCTTTCTTGGATTCTGTCTGTATCCCTTTGTTGGCATAATTATCTCCTCCTCTACTACCATCCCTATACTAAACACATCTTCCAGGAAACCAGAATTGACAGTGTGCTCTCTCTCTGCATGTATACACACATACACACACACACACACACACACACACACACTTCTTCCTTGCACTGTGCACCAAATTCAAATTATCCTTCCTTTTCTGAACTCTATTTTCTTCAGTTCACTGCTATTAATCAAATGTGTTAATGGCTGAAAGAGCTGACGGATTACTAACACTAAATTAAAGGTAGCTAGCATTACAGGTAGCTATAACAGGTGAATTGGGCTGGCTTCTCAGTTATCAGCAAATATAACAGAAGGTTAAAAAGCAATGTGCGTTGTTTACAGATGACATTATTTTCTATGTAGAAAATCCCAAAGAATCAGGAAAAATACTCCCTGGAACTAATAAGTGATTATATCAATGTCACAGGATACAAGGTTAATATACAAAAGTTAACTACTTTCCCCTCTACTGGCAATGACCAATTAGAATTTGAAACTAAAAATGCAACGTCTACATTAGCACCAGTAAAAGGAAATACTTAGGTATAAATCTAACAAAATATGTATAAAATCTATATGAGGAAAACTACAAAAATTCTGATGGAAGAAATCAAAGATCTAACTATATGATTGCAACTATGTGGCACTCTGGAAAAGACACAACTATAGAGACAGCAAAAAGATCAGTGGTTTCCGGCAGTTTGGAAGGATGAAGGAAGGAATGAATTGGTGGAATAAAGGGGATTTTAAGGATGGTGAAGCTATTCTGTGTGATACTGTAAGGGTGGATACAGGACCATATACATTCATTAAAACCCATGGAACTGTGTAACATTAAATATACACTAATGTAAACTGTGGACTTTAGTTAGTGACCATGTATCAATACTGGTTCATAAATTGTAACAAATGTACCATACTAGTGCAATGTATTAACAATAGGGAAAACTGCAGGAGGAATAGACAAGAGGAAGAGGAAATATATGGGAACACTCTGCACTGTTCTGTAAACCTAAAAATTGCTCTAATAAATATTTTTTAAGTGAGTTACACAATTTGCAAAATGAACTAGCTTTTATCAGCTTTTCTCCTGTGAATCCAAAATGGGATAGAATATCCACTGACAGTCATATAATTTTGACTCTAACACAGAGGGAAACCAACAATGCATCCTTTTGGGAACATCAACATGTTTGATCTCAGTTCCAATAGGTTCAGGTTGTAATGGAATTTGTTCTTTGTAAAACAGGTTTGGAAGGTGGAAGCAAAGGGGAGCTTTTCAAGCACCAGGAGTAGCCATGGGACCTTGAATGCCAACCTGGGGACTTCTCCTCCTCTGTTTTCCCAAGGTCAGCACACAGTAGAACTTTTTGGAATGAAAGAAGAGTTACAGGGCAATGAAGTGAGGTGGGTGTTGGAAGGTTAGAACTGAGTTTATATATGTGGGATATGTCTTGCCTACAAAACAGGTAGTGGTTGCTGGTGGTGATGGTGGGATGTGTGTGTGCATGCATGCATTTTAATGGTCCTCTTGCCAATTATAATTGGAAAGTTATTTGAATTTCTTCTCTGGAGGTATGATTTTTCAGTTCCAGATATTGTATGATTGTGTTCACTATGTCTATTAGCATATGAAGACAAAACAAGGTGGTATAAATAAAATTTTAGCAGAGCATATTGTTTTAGCAAATTACATTCAGGGATGATATATTAGCACATTATATTTGTGAAAAATTATAAGAAAATGTAATGATGGTTCAAGTAGAAATAAAGAGAATTACAATACAGGAAAAAAAATGAACAGGTAAAGGAAATATTGAGTATGCACAGTTCAGAAAAACTAATGAAGGGAAGATGACCAACACACTGAGATGCACCTGTTTATGTTCAAACATAATTTGTCATAGTTTCCCTGGTTAAGAAGATTTCATTGTACATGTGGACTAGTGTGATAATTAATTTCATGTGTCAACTTGACTGAGCCGTGGGGTGCCCAGGTGTTTGATAAAACATTCTGTGTGTGTCTGTGAGGGCATTTCTGGATGAGACTGACATTGAATCAGGGGACTGGGCAAAGCATATTGTCCTCTTCCATATGTGTGGAACTTACCCAATCCCTTGAAGGCCTGAATGGAAAAAAAGGCCGAGCAAGAGAGAATTTATTTTCTCCATCTGAGGATCTTCGAGTTGGGACATTGGTCTTCTTTTGCCTTCAGGCTCAGACTAGAACTTACAAAATCGGATCCCCTGCTCCTCAGGCCTTCAAACCATAGAGCTAGGAAACTCTGTCTCCATGACCGTGTGAGCTGATTCCTTATTACGTATGTGTCTCCTATTTGTTCTGTCTCTGGAGAACCCTGACTGATGCAGCTATGTATATAACCACACCAAAAAGCTTGCTGTAACCCCAAGAATTTGAAAATGTAAAGACACACAAAAAAAGAGTTTCCTCAAAATTATGAAGAAAGGAAGAATAACCATAAACACACCTTCATAGATGTGCAAAATCACACAATTCAGACAATTGCCTTTCAGGCTCCCCACAGCCCTTAGTGTGTTCCCCTTTCATAGAATGTATCACTTGTGCTGTGGTTGGTTATTTAGTGTCTGTCTCTTTTCTCCTCTGTGCTAACCTATTATTTTAGCCTATAGGGCTGGGAGCCATGCTTCTACATTAGACATCATACCTGTCCACGGAAGGCACTTTACTTATAAAGGATATCTTTCTACAATTCATAGATAGGTGGAAAATGAATAAATGTTTTTTTTTCAAAGTCAATATAAATAAAACACAGTGGGAAAAATTCAATTGAGGTTTTTCATAGTGAAATCAAATATTGTATTGGACAAAAACAAAACATTAATTATAGGCTTCAAAATGACAGGAAAACATTAAACATTAAAAATGGCAGACTATAACCCAATTTGAAGTTATATAAAAAATCCTCCTGTTTAGAATTTCAATCTTATTTCTCATTTGACACTTGAATTTACTTTCTTTTGCTTTTCAAATCAAGTATACTAGGCATGTAAAATTAAATAAGTTGGCCAATAAATGGAATTTACTGTTGAAATACAAAGTAAAAAATTGGGTGAGTCTTATATTTTTATACTGTGTGTGGTTTTGTTTTGGTTCAGTTTTCTAAAAGAAAATTGGCAGAAACTGGAGACAAGTGGTGGTAAAAACTAAAGTGTGGAGATTCTTATATAATTTTTTTCACATACTTCATAAATACAAGGTTTTATTTTTAGACTATTAATAAAAATGTTCTGTCCTACCCTTTAAAAACAGACACAGTCTATACTTTGAGATTAAATGAGAAAGAAATCAGAAAGTATGTCTAGAAAAAATATGGGAAATTTTAAAGTAATAAAACAGGCTATGACTGCACGTCCAACCATCAAGGATGCAGCACATGTGTGTTACTCTCATGTGTATCTTGTAGACTTTCTAAAGGCGGGAAAAATGGTGTTCATCTTATTTGATGCACCGTAAAACAGTAAGTGACCTATAACCAATGAAATTTAACAGAAGTTAAATACTCAAGAACCTGGCAGCTTGATGCAAATATATTAACATTTAAAACTGATTTTACTATCAGAAGTGATTAGTATGACTTCATGATCTTTTCTTTAATTTCTCTGTCTTTCTAAGCAAAAACTACATTCTTAAGTCTCTTACTGAGTGGAAACTAACCCTAATATGACTTATGCAACCTAATCCTGATGCAAAAATCTTAATGTGCAATTAAAACAATTCTGCACTGAAAAAAATGTCCTGCATGATCACCTCAACAAAGAGGAAGTAGTAAAGCAGAAAACAGATATAATTTTTTAAATGCCCCTTGATTTTGAAAACAAGAGAAGTGAAATTGAAATCTCTACAGTTGCTTTTATTAATTCTACCATAACATTTTAATATATTTTAACTTAGAAAAATATTGACTTTTTAACAAACAATGCAAAACAATGTACAAAAGCATAAAATATTCCATTCTATTTCATGTACTCAGTGGGTCTTTCCTGTTTATATTATTTACTTAATTTCAATTGACAAATAAAAATAGTATATATTTATGGACTGAAATGAGATGTTTTGGTAACGTTTATGTTGTAAATGACAAATTCAAGCTAATTAACATATCTATAATCTCATGTCCTTATCATTTCTGTGGTGAGAACATTTAAAACCTTCTCTCCCGGTAATTGTCACCATAATGTATAAATAGATCTCCAGAACTTATTACTCCAACCTAATTGAAACTTTCATATATATATATATGAAGGAGACAACAGAAGCCACTGTCTGGGAAGCCACTGGTAGGAGGCTCAGCCTTGCCCAGGGAGGGCAGGAATCTCTGGCTGTTGCTCAGGGTGACCATGTGCCAGTTTGCAGGGACATTCCTGGTTTGTGTCTGCCGTGGTGGCATAATTAAAACTCTTGCACCTTCCACTCTCAGACCTGTCTCACTTTGCACTATAAATGACACTGCCAGCCCAGATCTGTCACTGGGTGTCTTTCTTCTCCAGGGAAAGGGCAACCTCCTCATGGGCCTACATCATGTTGTATATGTCTTTGTATTTATTCCTGGCAGCCTCCTGTGCAGCACTGGGGATGTGATCAGCCATGCATACTTAGACAAGGAAACAATAATTGATGTTTTGCCTGCTATGTGCCAGGTAATGGCACACATGTTACTTCCACATCTACAACGTGAAGCATCGTTCCTACTTACAGCTGGGGGAGAGGTCAAGCCCTTGCTTGAGTTCAGCTAGGTGGTCCCTGGCCCAGCAGGACCCATCTTGGGCATAACTCGCTGCCTCTCAAATCCAGTCCGACCATGGCAGCCCTGTGGCCCCTGCCTTTGTCAGAGGTTCCCTCTGCAGTGAGTCACCTCATGTGTAGCTTTGGACACAGCAAGGCCCTTGAGGTCCTGAGGGACCATTGTCATGCCTGCCCACATCACTGGGCTCCCCACAGGCCCTGCTCCTCAGGACAGTGTGTCCTCATCCTGCCTCGTGGTCAGGGACTGGAAACTCCCTTGGACTAACATCAAGTTCAATGCCAAATTCCTGGGAAAAAGCCCAGGAAACCATGAGCATCTCCCAAGTTCCCAAGATCAGACAGAGTGACTCACAGGAATACCGCCCCCTACATTTTCCCTCCCTACTTGCCCCAGGGCTCCCTTGCACCCCAGGAGTTATTTCCATTTGGCCTTCTCATGCCCAGGGCTGCTCTGACTCTGGTGCTTCCACTGGTTTTCACCTGTCCTGCCGTGATTTACACTGTCTTCTTCCAAATGTGAGTTAGGTTCAGAGTAATTTTGCAAGTTATAAGATAATTTACTACTTGTGGCTTTATGGCACCAAATACAATTTTTTAAAGTAAAAATAATTTTGGACTCCTTGCTACCAAGTAGAATATTGTCTAAGTTTATCACAGTGCTAGCTAATTCCACAATCTAATAATGGAAAAAACATAATAAATTAAAATATTCTTGTGAATTCTAAAGCATACCAGTCACAGTAAATTTCAATTGTTTGTGTGCTCGTTATTTAAAACATGCACATTTCATCAGAAATATGTTTACATAATATGTGTGTATTACATGATATTGTAATATCAGCTACAATTATTTCCTTAAATGAGTTTCTAAAACAAAAATGCTGGTCTCTGCACAAATGAAGAAGTAATTTGATGCAATATACTATCAAGTGTTACTGAGGACATCTCTTGAAGTATCAAGAAACTACTTTTGGGAAAAGATGAAATATGCATTGATGGCTTACAGAGGGCCAGAATTTAGACAATCTTTAAAGGGGACAGAAGTAGCCAGGGAGCAGGATATGGAAAATGAAGCACAGAGATTAAAAAAAGCATAACAGCAAAATAACACATAAACAGGAAACAGTGAAGGGTTTTGAGAAGTGTTAGACATGTTACAACCTCCATACACCAATGACAGAAGAAAATCACCACTTCTGCCCTTCCTGGAGTCCATTTGCTCAGGATAGCAACAAGATTTCTTCACAGTAGACCGTGGCAGCTGCCTCACAGGGAATGCTGGGGCAGGAGCATGCATGTTAAGAAGGAGCGTATTTGAGAGAGGATTGGAATAGATAAGCTATTTTCTACTTTACCTTGGACCCAGCCACCTTGACTGTATGTTACATAGTTTTGCTTTCCTCAATGGGTCTTGAATGCATTGAAAAAAAGAAAAACATATAGTTAACATGAGGCTTTCTGTTCATGGTCTTCTTTCCTCTAACTAAGCCTGTAATTTCACTCATAGATATTATCCAACTGAAACACATGAAACATGATCTTAGACAGCTATATAGGAAATATTTGTGTACTGAATACTATTGACTAGGAAAGATGTGTTTCTAAAGATATAAGTTCAGGTTGAACATAAATAAGAATGGGAATTTTCAATTGAAACAAAGGCACAAAGAAATATTTCACCCTAGTTAATTAATAAGTACACAATATCATTTTATTTCTCTATACAACTCCTTATGGTAAAAGTTAATTAAATGACAATCACTTTAGTCATGAATATTTTAATCACCTTGTTGGATACATCAGTGTTTTAAGGCAGCATTTTTCAAAGTAAGTTCCTTAAACACTAACCCACAAAATGTTCCTCTTCAAAAAATATGCCATGACAGATGGAAATAAAACTCAATGGAAACCATGCAGGTGGGAGGAGGAAAGAGGGGATGAGTGAATTCATACCTATCAGCTACAACGTGCACTATCTGGGTGATGGGCACACTTACAACTTTGACTCGAGCAGTACAAAAACAATCCATTTAACCAAAACATTTGTACCCCTGTAATATTCTGAACTTTTTAAAAAAAATGCCATGCATAGATAGGTTTAAGGACCACCACATATGCTAGCCCCCTTTAGAAATTACATTGGCACTAGCATATCAAAGTTTCTAAGAAGTTCTGTAGTAAATAAACCTATTTAGCATTGCTTATCAATTTCAAGTGATGACTTGACACCTTTGAGCTTTGCAGGGCCCCAAAGGCCTAACCAAGTGTCCTCTGTTTTCACCAGCTATGCCCGCCACTCAGCAGGAACGCCCCCCCACCCCATCTAGTTCTCTATCAGCTGGACCGGCTACACACCGCCTGGTCCTCAATCTAATGGCTTCATCTCACTGCCAGCCACAAAATTGTTTAAATGAGCCAATCGTACCCTCCCACAGAAACAGGGGTCACCCCTCACCCCCTGATTCTACATAGCCCACTTCCCATAGGCCCTCGGGTTCACTCAGCTCCCAAGTGCAACTCTCATGTGTTCCTGCGTGGTGAGCAATGTCCTCCACCCCTGGCTGTGAGTGTATGTAGCTAATAAACCAACGTTGATCTCATCTGTCCAGTGTCAGATGTTGTGTATTTGGCCACGTTGTACTAGAATCCCTCCTTCACCTATGGGATAAATAGGAGGAGATCAGGACACACAGTTTCCCGATACTTTTTAAAAACAGAACTCTTTTGTGTTTTCCATTGGTATTAGCCTCTCATGTACCCATGTACACATTTGGAGAAATGCTATATTGTCTTATTGAGCAAAGACTCTGTGGTTAAAGGATTATCCAGGTTTTATTTTTTGGAGATCAGTCATGAAATAAATAGTGGAAAAGAACAAAAAGAGCAAAACTTTTCACTGAGGACCTACTATGTGCAGTGAACTCTGTCTTCAGAGTACTAAGAGGTACAAGAAGGCATCTAAGGATTATGTGATCTGGTTTGGAAATTTCATTTTGGTTTAAAATATTACAATTTTTATTGAGAAGTAGTCAGGAATGTTCAAAGAGATTGGGAAGAAAGGTGAGATATTAACTGGTCTCTGGAAGAATGGTAGGATGCAGGCAAGGGGAGACAAAGAGGAAGGGCAAGCAGAGTGTCAGTGCATGTAAGAGCTAAGGCACCGTCTGGGGAAAAGGCAGTCCATAGTGTTTGGAGAACCAAGAATAAGAGGGACGTTTTACAGCATAGAGGTTTTTGTAGGAAAGAATATGAAATAATTTGGAAGTGGGTAGATATACAGTCATGCATCATATAACAACATTTCCGTAAATAATGGACCACAAATACGATGATGGTCCAATAAGATTATAATACCATATTATACTGTGCCTTTTTTATATTTAGATATGTTTAAATACACAAATACTTACCATTGTGTTACAATTGCCTACAGTATTCAGTATGGTAACATGCTATACAGGTTTGTAGCCTAGAAGCAATAGCTATACCATATAGCCTAGGTGTGTAGTGGGCTATACCACATAGGTTTGTGTAAGCACACTCTGTGATGTTCACACAATGATGAAATCACCTAACAATGCCTTTCTCAGAATTTAACCGTGTCATTAAGTAATGCATGATTGTAGGACACTTTGGAAGGAATCAAATGACTAGTAAAGGCACTAAACTTTATCTGGAAGGCAATAAAATGATTAATGCTGGCTGAGGTCAGAAATGATGTCCAAAAAGAATGAAAGGTTCTCATTTCTAACTGAATAGCTGACATTAAAAAAGGATGTAACATAACCCACCAAAATTCTGAACAAAGTTGAATTTCCCACAGTGTCTTTGTTCTGAATTTCAGCAGTTATGTTAAAATTGCATGAACTTTAACAAAGTAAAACTGAAAATCTCCAAATACTTGGAAATTCATAGCACCCTTTAAACAAAATCATGGGTCAAAGAGAAAGTCTCAAGGGAAATTAAAAAATATTTGAGCTGAATAAAATGAAAATATATCAAAACTTGTGTGATATAGAGATCACACAAGATAATGTAGTGCTTATAGGGAAATTTATAGCATTCAATGCTTTCATTAGGAAAGAAGAAAAATTTCAAATCAAAATTTTAAGCTTCTACATTAAGAAATCAAAAAAATTGAGGAAAGTAAGCCCAAAACACACAGAAAAAAAATGGGGATAATATAAATAATATAGCAATATAAATAAGAGCAGAAATAAATGGAATTGAAAATAGAAAAAATAGAGAAAATCAAAAATCAATGATTCTTAAAGATTAATAAAATTGATAAACCTCTAGCTAGACTTACAAATATTAATGAACAGGAGAGGTGACACAAATACTGACATCAAGAATGAAAGGGGGCATAATACTACAAACTCACAGACATTATAAAAATAATAATAGAATAGTACTAGTAACTGTCTTCATATGAATTTAACAAGTTAGAAAAAATGAACCATTTCTTTGAAAGTAGTAACAAAGTAAAATTCACCCAAGATGAAATAGAAAACCTGAATAGTCCTATAGCTATAAAAGAAATCATATTTGTAGTTAAAAAGCTTATTAAAAAGAAAACTCTATTCAGAGATCATTTCATGAATACTACCAAATATTTAAAGAATAACTACCGGTTATACCCCAATCCCTTTAAGAAATAAAAAAGGAACATTTTATTCATATTAAATGTTTTCTAATTTCACTTGAAATTTCCCCTTTGACTCAGTCTTTTTTTCAAAGAATGTTATTTAATTTCCAAGTATTTGGAGATTTTCCAGTTTTCATTGTGTTAGAGTTCATATAATTTTAACATTACTACTGAAATTCTACGCACAGATACTGTGAGAAGAGTGTTTACATGCATCTCTTTTAATATTTGGTATTCATATATTTAAAAAATCAGAACTCTTTATACTATATATATTTTATGAGTCTGAAATTACCCTGATACAAAAATTAGACAAAGACATTCCAAGTAAAGAATACTACAGATTAATACCCTTCATGAACATAGATAATTTCTCAAAAAATATTAACCAATCAAATACATCAATATATAACAAAAATAATACACCATGGTCAAGTAGGATTTTTCCTTAGGAATGCAAGGCTGCTTCAATATTCAAAATCAATCAAGAGTAATCCATCTAATTAATAGTCTAAAGAAGATAAAACTATAAGATTATATCAAATGAAATAGAAAAGCGTTTTTAAAAGTTCAACATCCATTCATAATAAGCATTCTCAGTAAACTAGTAATGGAAAATAACTTTCTTAACCTTATTTTTTAAAAAAAATCTACAAAAAATAACATCTAACATCATACCTAGCAGTGAGATATTGAATGCCTTCCTCCTCCCCTGCCCCAAGACTGAAGAAGGCAAGTATATTTAATCTCACCCCTTGTATTAGATGTTGTACTTAAAGTCCCACTCAGTGCAATGAGACAAGAAAAATCAATATTGTACAGATTGTTATGAAAAATTAAAAACTATCATTATTCAGAGAATACATGATTGTCTATGTGGAAAATATCAAGGAATCTACAAAAACTCTGGAACTAATAAGCTTAGCAAGGCCACAGGGTACAAGAACATCTTTCAGAAATTAATTGTGTTTCTATATAAGTTAAAAATAATTGGAAACCAATATTTGAAAAGCAATATCATGTGCAATAGTTCTCAAAAAATACTTTAGTATACATACAAAACATGTTCAGGATCTATATGCTAAAAATGATGCAAAGCTGATGAAAGAAATCAACAACCTAAATAAATCAATGGACTGGAAGACTAAATATAATTAAGATGTCAATTCTTCCCAAATTAATCTAGAGATTTAATGTAATTCCAATCAAAATCCCAATAGAATTTTTTATAAATGTAAACATATTCTAAATCTGTATGTAAAGAAAAAGGAATTAGAATAACCAAATGATTTCAAAAAAAGAACAGAACAATAAAGTAGGAGAACTTACACTATCCATTTTAAGCCAAAACAAAGTCACACCAATCAAGGCAGTGTGGTATTTGAGAAGGTAAAGACACAGTGGGATAGAATAGGGAGTTCAAAACTAGACCAACTCAAATAATCTCCAATAGGTTTTAGACAAAAATGTAAGGGCAATTCCATTCAGTAAGAATAGTCTTTTCAACAAATAATGTTAGAACAATTGGACAACCATATGCAAAAACATGAACTTCTACCTAAACTTCACACTTTATACAAAGTTAACTCAAGATGATTCCTAAATATAAGACATAAAACTATACAACTTTTAGAATAAAACTAGAGAAAATCTATGTGACCTTGAGTTCTTAGATTTAACACCAAAAGAATAATCAATTTAAAAAATTGATAAATTGGACTATCAAAATGAAAAATGTTCTTCAAAAGACACTAAGAAATGAAAAGAGATGCTATAGACAGGGTGAAAATACTTGAAAATTATATGTCTGCCAGAGGACTTATGTCCAGAACAGATTTAAAATTTCTAAGAAATAAATAAAAAATAATCCAATAAAATTTGCCAAAGATTTGAACAGATGCCAAAAGTGGCAAAAACACATAAAAACATGATCTTAGATAACTGTATACAAAATATTTGTGTAATGAATACTATTGAATAGAAAAGACGTGTTTCTAAAGACATAAGTTCAGGTTGAGCATAAATAAGAATGGGAATTTTCAATTGAAACAAAGGCACGAAGAAATATTTCACCCTAGTTAATAAGTACACAATAGCATTTTATTTCTCTATACAACTCCTTATGGTAAAAGTTAATTAAATGACACTTTAGTCATGACTATTCTCGTCACCCTGTTGGATACATCAATGTTTTAAGGCAACATTTTTCAGAGCAAGTTCCTTAAACACTAATCCACAAAATGTTCCTCTTCAAAGAACATGCCATGACAACAACATCATTAGCCACAAAGGAAACAGAAATTAAAATCACTATGAGATTGCATTACCCACTTTGTTAGAATAGCTATTTCTTATGTACAAATCACAATACCAAGCGCTGTTGAGAATAGGAAGCAACTGAACTCTCATACATTGCCCCATTGGCATGTGAGTGGCACAGCTCCTCTGGAAAACAGCTGGGCAGAGGCTCACAAAGTCGAACACACACTCACCATATAACCCAGCAACCCCACTTATGGGTATTTACTCTGGAGAAGTTAAAACTTACTTTTTTACAAAAATCTATACACAACTGTATGCATTAATAGCAGATTTATTAATAATTGTTGAAAACTGGAAAAACCTCAAATATCTTTCAATAGGCAAGTGTGTAAATAAACTGTGGTACACTTACATGGTGTGATGCAACTCAACAGTAAATAAGAACAGGAGATTCATACCCAAAGAATATGCCCAAAAATATTGTGCTGAGTTCCAAAAAAAAAGTCATCTCAAAAGATTGCATACTGTATGAATCCATTCATGGGACGTTCTGGAAAATGCAAAACTGCAGACAAGGAGCTCGGGAATTGCCAGGGCCTTGGGTTGAGGGGAAGATTTGACATTGTAGGGACACCCACCATGGGAGAGTTTTTTGGAGTGATATAAATATTCAGTATCCTGACAGTGGCGTTGGTTATTAGAATCTATGTGTGTTGAAATTCAGAATGGTACACCAATAAAGAGTACATTTTATTCTATGTGATTTGTTTTAAAAAAATGATGATTTTTAAAATACCAGACACACACACCGTGTGAACTGAGACAGGGGACAGGGAACAAAGAAAAGACCAGCACCCTGTCCCAGCAGATCCTGAATGGAAAGGGCAGCAGTGCTGTGGTTTGGGGGTGGCCCTAGGAATCATTCATTTAATAAACATTTATGGAGCACTTACCATTTGCCAGACTTTGATCTAGGCTCTGAGAATATAGAAGAGAATAAAATAAAGTCCCTGGTCTCAGGGGCTGGCAGTCTAAATTTATGACAGGTCATGGGAGGTGCTGCCAAGACCACAGCAGAGCAAGGGGAACAGAGATGATGGCAGGTGGTATGGTGGCCATGGCAGAGTGATCCCGGGCAGTGATCCCTGCTCAGGATGTGTCACTCTGACAAGGAGACACGTGGAAGGGGCCTTAGTGAAGACTGCAGAAGGGGCAAGGGCACATCTGGAGTTGATATTTTCCATCTGAGGATAGTGTGAGCTTCCCAAGTCCTAGGAGCAACAAGGTGGCCGTGAAGTTGGAGCAGGGCGGGTGGACTGGGAAGGGGTGAAGTCAGAGCAGCAGGAGGTGTCATGTCAAGGAGGGCCTCAGAGGGCCACATGCAGACTTTGGACTGTCCCCTCAGTGAGATGGTAAACCACTGAGGGTCGTGAGCAGAGGAGGGATAGGATCTGAGCTATGCTTTTGAAGAATCATTCTGGGTAATGTGTGGGCTCTAGTGCCCAGGAGAAAGAGAGCCATGAGTTAGGAGGTGGCTTCAGGAGCCTCCTGAGAGCCGCAGTGGCTGGACCACACGGAAGCAGTGGGGGTCCTGGGAGGGGCAACATGTGGATGTGCTTCACAGTCAGATGCAGGAGAATTGCTGTGGCGTGGATGTGGCAGGTGTGACGGTGGGAGTGGTTCAAGGTTTGGCACTTGAGGAACTGGGTGCCAGAAGGAGCCATTTAATGAGATGGGAAGTGACTTGAGAGGGGCAGGTTTGGAAGGATCCAGAGTTCAACTCTGACCCTGGTAAGTATGAGATGACGACTAGATATCCATGTAGAAATGCTGCATAGGCAGCTGGATTTGTGAGTCTAGAGTTTAGGGTAGAAATCAAGGGAAATCCAGGTTTGAGATGAAAATTAGTAACTGGATTATTTCAGATGTAAACTTGATAACAATAAACAGTGTGTTCGAAGAATTAGTTTGCTATCTCATGAGAATAGATTGGAGAGAACCTGAAGGTAAAGACCTATAAGGAAACCGCTGCACCTGTCCCAGCATTGGAGGGATGAGGCCTGGGGTGCTTTGGCACCCGTGGCCGAGGACAGATAGCAAGGCACACGGTGCACAGCCTATCAGGAGAGTGAGCCAACTGTACTCACACTCTTCAGTGTGAGCCCGAATGACAGAACAGTTATCTTAAATATGACAGAAATGGGGGAAGAGAGAGGAATTTATGCAAAAAAGATGGCTTCCTTTTTAGATAACCTGAGGTGGTAGAAAATTCATGTTTAGACATCCAGTTAGAGATGTGGGCCTAACACTAAGTAGAGGATATAAGAACATGAGAAATGGAAACTTCTGGTCTCTAGTAATAACAACAGTAACACCCATGGCTAACATGTATTAAATCCTCGCCATATGCCGCGCGTTGTTCTAGGCCTGCTATACATGTTCTCTAATGTAGGTCTAGCAGCGATTCCGCGGATTAGGGCTTTTAGTGTCCTCATTTCCAAGGTGGAAGAGTGGAGGTGCAGAGCGGTTGAATACCTAGCCCGGGTCCCAGGGCTCTGGCTGCAGAATCTGACCCTAGAGGGCCCGTTCTGAACCACAGGGCTATACCCTGGGTTGTGTTAGTCCCACCCCAAAGCTTACAAAAGGTTACATGCTATATGCTTCCATTTACGTGGCATTCTGGGAAATGCAAAACTACAGGGAAGAAGATCTGGAATTGCCAGGGGATTGGGGTCGGGGTGGATTTGACTTTGTAGGACACTGTGAGTGAGTTTTTTGGAATGATGGAAATATTCTGTATTTTGTTGGTTACAATAATCTATATGTACATTAAAACTCAAAATTGTGTGTCAATAAAGAGTATATCTTATTCTATGTGACTTTTCTGCTACTTTGGCATAAGGATTATTTTGAGCTGAGCACATTTGAGATTCAACAAATGCAGAAAGAATCCTTCCCGGAGCTTCCCTTGTACAACCAAAAGCAGAGACTCTTGAGAGATTAGGACACCATTCAACAGCAACAATGCTTTTAAAAAATGGTAGCTTCTCCTTTAAGCTCAGCCTTTAATTTTTTAAAAAAAAAAACTTTCTTAATAATGTATAAAGTTGATTTTAAACCCTCTCAAAGTGGGGTCTGAAAAGTAGGACCATTAAATCTCAAATAGAGTCAGAGGCTGCTGACAACTGACCATGCAATCACGGTCAGAGCCCTGAGCTGAAATCCCTCCGTTGAAGAACCAGCCCACTAAGAAATCTTCATTTTGTATTAAGCTTATTCTAACATATTTGAAAACATCATGGCATTCTTATTGGATCTCAATTAAAAAAAAATCAATCACTACTTATTAACATGAAAGAGAATCCTTTTAACAGGATGGGGGGCTGAACTGGAGAGAAAAAAATAAATTCTAAAGGAAGAGAAATTGCCATTCAGGAGCAAGAGAGCCACAGTAGGTCAGAGAGGAAAGCCCAGCGCCCCCACAGCGGGAAGAACATGAAATCAGCCTTCGAAAGGCGTCGGAATGTGCCAGTCTCAAATCTGCTATTGGGCATAAATATTATTTTGATCTGAGCACATTTAGGATTCAACAAATACAGAAAGAATCTTTTCTGGAGCTTCTCTTATCTGACTAAAAGCAGAAACTCCTAAGAAATAAGGACACCATAAATCCCCTCTCGCAGGGAAGTTTAATGCTCATGAAGAAGATGGAAATTCAGCACCAAGATGGACCTGTCCAAACAAACCTTGCTAAGATAGCCCCCACCTGCCATTAGTTTTCCCCATACGTTTACCTTCCCACAGTTTGCCACCCTTTGAAGCCCAAAACTCTTTTTCTTTGTCCTGTCTTGTCTCCACAATATATTGCTCTTTGTTAAAAATATCATATAAGCTCTCAGATCTATCTACTCATTTAGGTCTTCTCTCCTTTTCTAGAAGACCTCTCTCTGGGTCATGTAAAAATTAACATTAAATAAAAAAATATGTATGCTTTTCTCCTGTTAATCTGTCTTTTGTCAGTCTAATTTGCAGGGCTCCAGCAAAACAACCTAAGAGGGTAGAGAAATTTTTTTTTTTATCCCTACACTTGCTAATTGGATTGAATTGAATTCATATTTCTAGATTATTCTTCAGTGTAAAACTAGGAGGTATACTGCCCTAGCCCATTTTGTGCTGCTATAACATTATACCTGAGACTGGGTAATTTGTAAAGAATAAAATGCATTGGTTCACAGTCCTTCAAGCTAAGAAGTCCAGTATTAAGGTGCCAGCATCAGGTAAGGGCCTTCTTGCTGCATCAACACATGGCTGAAGGGCAAAGGGGTAGGAGAGAGAAAGGCTGAACTCCCTCCCTTATAACAGCATTAATTCCACCCACTAGAACAGAACTCCATGGCCGAATCACCTCTTAAATGTCCTATCTCTTAATACTGTTACAATGGCAATTATATTTCAATACGAGTTGAAATTCAATACAATATAAAACATAATACAAAAGCTAACAGAGCAGAGTTTACAGCAGTGATGTCATTAATAGGGTTAATTCAGTTTGTCGGAGCAATGTGGTGCATTTATCCGCCACACAGGTAACTTTACACAGAGAATACTGATCCTACAAAGAGACCAAGTCATCATGGGCTAATAGATACCAACATAAGCATGTTGGTAAGAGTAGAAATTCATCTCCACTCCCAGAAAAGTAATTCCAACTGATGTCAGTGGGTCAGCAGCATATGTGTGTGTCAGATTAACCATTTAGACACAAATTAGTCTTAGAAATTACTCTAAATAGAAGAATATCCTTGTGTAAAAACAATATTCATGAAGTTGTTCATTGAACCAAAGCAGAATACCTCAAACCCATTTGTTTGCAGTATGAAATGAAGGGAATCTCTCTCTGTGTGGAAAGTAGTCAACACTCAAGAGGTAGAACTTTCAGAAACCCATTCAAGGATTGGATGAGCATCCCAGCTCAGCAGGGAGCTGGCTGGCACTGCCTCACTTACCACGTCTCTTCTGTGAGTAAAGGTGCCACCGAGTCATTTGACCAATGCAGCTCCTTCTCTATCAAATCTAACGACAGATGTAAATGACTACTGCAGACTTCTTGATATAAAAGTCACTAAAATGTGCTTGAGCAAAAGATACTGAAATCACTATTTTTGTATTCTTGACGCATAATTAAATGGAATAATTAAATAAAAAGTAACTGTTGAAATTAAAGAAGACTTATTTTTTATGGTAGAGGCATACTAGACAAAATACCAATAAAAAAATTTTCAAATTTTTACTAAGAATACAGAAAGCCAATCTTAATTAACCAAGAAATTATAAGCTCTTACCTCTTTTTCCTAACATCCCCCAAGAAAAGGACATGAAACCTTTCTTAGTCCATTCCTGTTGCTATAGCAAAATACCTTAGCCTGGTGATTTAAAAATAATAGGAAATTATTTTTATGATTCTGTAAACTTAGAAGTCCAAGATCAAGGTGCCAGCAGATTTGATGTCTGTTGAGGGCCCATCGTCATTCATGGCACCTTCTTGCTGAATCCTCACATGGCAGAAGGGCAGAAGGGACTAGCACTGTGTCCCCATGTGGCAGAAGGGATGGAAAGGCCAGGCAGCTCTTTGAAGCCTCTTTTATAAAGGGATTAATCCCATTCATGAGAGTGAGATTTAATCATTTCCCCAAAGACCCACCTCTTAATATTATTGCATTGGGGGATTAAGTTTTGACATAAATTTTGGAGGGACACAAACATTCAAACCATCCAAACCATAGAAGAAGCATACATACACAAGTATTTTCCCTATCATTATGTGATAAATGTATCAAAAATGCAAAATATTTAGAACAGAGCTGTATAACAAGAAATGTGTAACTATATACTTAAGGACTACTTAATGCTTTTCCTCAGTATTTGTATAAACACAGCCTGAATATCAGAGGCAATACTTTATTTCAGATAAACTAGGAGGGAAAAATAGTAGTATCCCTGCCACTAATCTAAAAAAACTAATGGCAGAAAAAAAAAAATAGAAGAGTACTTCTAATTATCCTTCCAAAGAACAAACTTTTATTTTTTTGGCCTTCAACTATCCTGTGGTCATTTGCATACCTTGTTTAATAGACCTGTCCCCTACATGTGGAAATGAAGATAAAATTCCCTCCTGGAAAAATGGAGGAAAGATCTGAATATATGCAAATAATGTTCATACAACTGATTGAAAATTAAAGCATTTCTTTCCCTTTCCAGAAAAAAATCTAAATAAAAACGTTAATATTTAGCTTACTTAGTGGGTCATCTCACTACTGGTTTTACTATGACAGTTATAACCGGAGATTCCAGGTTCCTTGTGATAATCACATGTCATTTCTTCCCAGGCAGGTTCTGGCCTCTGGAAGTGCTGCTTCAATCCCATCCTTGAAGTCGGTTCTGGCAAATCCAACTGCCTGTATTCCACAACTAATAAATCCTGCACAGTTCATGGAAATACCATCTACAAAGTGTCTCATCTTGAAACCTGGGCTGCAGACCATTTTTTATTTGCAATTAATTATCTCCAGCTGTTGGAGAGCAAGGAAAGAACATTCTAACCTAAAGCATCAGACAGATATTCTTCATACCCTGGGGGTGCAAAGTGCATTTTGCTCATTTGAACTCCACAGCATTGGAAGGGAAATTAAACAATATTTAAGCCAACATTCCAAGCTTCACAGAAAAAAAATGAGGCTCAGAGACAAGAGTCACATGCCCAAGGTCAAACTTTTCGTTAGTGATTGATCCATAATATATTCTGAGTCTAGAGGTTTTGTGTGGTATGTTATAGTAATAGTATATTCTTCTCAAATATTTTTCTATTTTCTTATGCAAGAATGCTGGATGACTACAGCCTACCCTCAGTTGTACATTGCCAAGGAGTGAGTGAGCTTGTGTGTGCACACATGACAAGTGGGCATAGAGTAAAGTAGGGGACGGCAGGAGGAAGAGTACGGAAGGAGCAACGCGAGTAAAGGTGTCCATGTCCTTTCTGATTGTTCTGACAGCCACGAAAGAAGAGAGGCCATTCGGAGTTGAGTTTTTTCTGCCTGCTCTCAGCACACCTCCTATGGGAGTGATGTAATGCAATGACTTGGACAAAGGGTGAGCAGTTGGAGAGGGAAATAAGAAAGAGAAAGAAATTGGAATCCATAAAGTACAGCCTCTCAATTACTGAGTATTGGCTACAAAATTACCTTTGGAGAGTATTGAAATGTCATCAAACCTTTAGGTAACAGAGTCAAGAATTAATAATGCAAGCATTTTGCTCAGTATCATAATCATAAGGTAATAGGTAACAACTAAGTGTCTCAAAAACCCCTTTTAGGTCCTGAGGCACACCCTCTCATTGTGACTCACAAATCCCCTTGGAGACACACATCGATGACCATCGAGCCATCGTCATTCATTTGGAACACAGTATGCAGCGCTGTGTCTTCCATTTATAGCATCCTCTCTTTCTTCCAGCAACTTGGCAGCAGCGCAGTTGAGTGATGAGATTTCTCGGGAGGGTCAAAGGCAAGTCAGCATTCCACCCTTCAGCCCTGCGCCACCATGAAAGTAGGGCAAATTGTGTCAGCACCTCTCCATGCCTTTCCAAGTTCTCACCTGTAAAATGTTAACAGTCATCTGCGAAATGCAAACCATGCATTCCCTTGTGTTCTTAGAGCATATTGAGAAGGATTCAGGAGATCTTGGCTACCAAAACGCCCACGGTCATTGTGGTGCCTCTGGTGGGGATCGACCATCTCCCTTCCGCCGTCCTCCCCTGGACCAGGGGAGCTACGACCTGGACAGCACTTTCTTTCTCACACATGTCTCACCTACACACTCTCACACACACACTCACATCCAGTGACATGCACACTCACACACAACACGCATGTTCACACACACATACACTCTTTGACACACACCACATAGCACACGTGCTCCACATACACCACACACATCGCATATACACCACACTCTCACACACCACATATACCACACACTTTTACATGCACACCACATTCTACACCACACACACTCTCACGTACCACACACCACACACACCTCACGCCACACACACCTCACACCATACACACACCACACACACCTCACGCCATACATGCACCACACACCTCACACCACACATACCTCACACCATACACACACCACAAGTCACACACACCACACTGTACACACATCACACACACCTCATGCCATACACACACCACACACCATACACACACCACACACACCTCACGCCATACATACACCACACACACCTCACACCACACATACCTCACACCATACACACACCACAAGTCACACACACCACACCGTACACACATCACACACACCTCACACCATACACACCACACATCACACACACCTCACACACCTCACACCGTACACACACCACATGCCACAAACACTCTCGCAGACCACACACACCACACACACACACACCCCTCACACTACCCACACTGTGCCTGTGCCACTGCTGAAATAGGCCATGCTCCTGAGGCTCTGTGTATGCTGCTCCCTTTGCTGTGATGGCCTCTCCCCGCCCAGCCCCTGGACGCTGCTCGTCATCCTTGAGAATTCCTACAATCAGATCCCACCATCTCCACTCGGCCTCCTCTGTTCCGTCCAAGGCTTCGCGTGTGCCTCTCCTACTGCCTTCCATGCAGTCCTTAGCACCTGTCTGCAGGAGCCTTCAAGTTGCAGTATGGGAATCGTGTTGACCTGAGAGATTCTGCCTTGATGAGAAAACTCTCAGAAGTGATCATTTGAACAATTTACCCATCATCCAGTGAAAACAGCAAGCTTCAGTGAACTCAGCACTTCCACGCCTCCACCAGTGCGAACCCCCCCACAGTCCATTTCCTGGGAACCTTTGTGGTTAACAACAACGTCTTTGCTTGTGGACACACATCCACATACCACAACACAACCACTCTGTGAAGCATGTAACACACAGACGGACTTAAATAGCAGAAAGAACAGGTGGTACTCAGCTCGCACACCCTGGCAGCCCCACGTCTGTGCTGAAATCTGTGGCACCCTGTCACTTTTTGCATTGTTAATGGTTTTCTTCATTCCCACATCTCTTACCCCACCTCCTTGCCAAGAATTTGCCTTTTGTTTGGAAGCCTTTCATTTGAATTCTTAAGTGAAGGCTTTTTTTAATGCTCCTTTCTTGGCAAATATGCTCATTTTGCAAAATTCTTACTTATCAAATCCAAGAAACTTTTAGCCAAGAATCATAAATTCTCAGTGTTCTTGGGCTCTGACTTCTGGTTCCACTATCAGAGCATTTGCTTCCCGCATACGCCAGCCCTGCCCTTCCTCACTGCTCCCCGTGCAGGAGGCCTGCCTCCCGCACCTGCTCTGTACCTGCTTCTGGCAATTTTAAATTATGAATTTTCTTGCATGTGAGAACATTTAGGAATCCTCCACTTTTTTTCAGTGTGATCATTTAGTACAAATGGCAGGCCACACAGGAAACACCTGTAAACTGCTGCAGTCAAGAGTGGATGACCTGGCCCCTTCATGTCCCCACAGGAGTGCACATCGCCCATGCTGCCCTGGCCCCACCAGGTCTAAAAATACCTGTGAAATCAAGATCATAGTGTTTTATTTGTTAAATACATGCATCAGTTAGGACTCTGGTTTTCAAATAATATAAACTCCTTCAAACTCTACAAAGCAAAGCTTATGATGAAGATATTGTGATGCCAGACATCAAGGGCAGATTTGTGGTTGGGCCTTGGGCTCACCTGGGACCAGGGACAATTGATGTCAAGATTTTCTCTCCTTCTCCACAGGCAGAGAGGCACCTGGATTCTTCATCCTCTGGATAGTCAGCTCCTCCTGGATTTTGGTGTGCGTGTCCATCCCCTGCTCCTGACCCTCATATCATATGGTGACAGTACCCAGAAGAGACTGATTCTCACTTTTCTTCCTTCTAATACTCCCAAAGCGGAGATTTTTATTAATGCACACTGGTTTCATGCCCACCCTGGACAAATAACTGATAACCTGGAGAGAGGGTTACCATACTACTATGGGAGCTCCTACAACCATCGTATGAATAGAGACTGGGGAGGGCAATTGTTAGAAAGGGAAGCTTTCATGGGAAACAGCAAATCGTAGCAGCTGTTGATGTATCTAAGACAAAATAGTGTCTACCTCTGTGTGGTGCAGAGATGACCAAGGTGTATTGTTAGTTATATTTTATCTTCCTCCTTTGACCCAGCTTCTACCAATTGCCTACTTCCCCTAACACACACACACACGCACACACACACACGATGAGCAAAGAATCCATTCCCACATGTAGGCTAGAGTGCATATCTTGGAAATTACTGGCTGGTATCACTAGTGAATTAATATATGTTATCAATTAATTCTTTTTTCTTAAAATTTTAAGCAAATTAAGCTCATTGGGAAATGCTGACCCTTGATCTCTAGACCCACTGGATATTTTGTCTAAAACTTCATTCAATTCTTTTTATCTTACTCGAAAAACTGACTTCATGGTATCTTTTGCAAAGTGAGCCTAAAAGCCAATAGAGATGAGTATCTGTGATTTCTGGAACAGCCGTTTCTTTGCTCTCCTATTTTTCAGTTGCTGAAACTGCTTCTGTCAAATCTTCCCTGTACACAGTTTGCCCATCCAAACTCAGAGGGAGGTGAGGCAGAGTTTTTGTCACCGCAGAACCATGGGTGAATAAAGTGTACATTAAGAGTGGTCTTAATTTGGAGATATATTCTATTATTTTTGAATAGATCATTTGTGAATATAGGAATATAATTTTTTTTTTTTTTTTTTTTTGAGACAGAGTCTCACTCTGTTGCCCGGGCTAGAGTGCCGTGGCGTCAGCCTAGCTCACAGCAACCTCAAACTCCTGGGCTCAGGCGATCCTCCTGCCTCAGCCTCCTGAGTAGCTGGGACTACAGGCATGCACCACCAGGCCCAGCTAATTTTTTCTATATATATTTTTAGTTGTACAATTAATTTCTTTCTATTTTCAGTAGAGACGGGGTCTCACTCTTGCTCAGGCTGGTTTCAAACTCCTGACCTTGAGCAATCCTCCCGCCTCAGTCTCCCAGAGTGCTAGGATTACAGGCGTGAGCCACCGTGCCGGGCCATGAATATAGGAATATAATTTTTATTATACTTAGGGTCATCCCACAAGATCAGTAGTTCACATGGTAGAGTACAGAGGATATACAGGATTGGAAGGAGCTATGTTGAACTAAACAACGCCCGTTCAGCCAGGACAGGGAGAGATGCAGATCTAAGGGGACATTTAAAGTTACTTTTCCTGCTGTCCCAGTTTTGGCTAAGGCCCTAAAGTTCAAGATCTTTACACTGAGTGCCAAGTCCTAACACATGATAAGAGAAGCCACCAGACCACCTCTTGCTAAGAGATTATACGATGGGTTCTTACATTGGCCCCATCACCCACCACCAGACTATGTAAGAGACAGTAAATTATTCACCACGGAGCCCGAAGAGAACAACAATTGGTTCCTTTGCAATTCAGAGTTTCTGTGCTCTGTGTTTTCCTATCTCATAGGCAGGGGGATGTGCTCCAAGTGAAGGTGGCTTCCAGAGAACCACCTTGCTTGGTACTTGCTTCTTAGAACTGAAAGGACAGGAATTCTGTGTCTTACTTGTACCAGGAGCCAGTAAAGGGAGGTTGGCTGGCTGCCCTGCGACGGCAGCATGAGGAGAGGTAGACATTGCAAGGGGAGAGCTAAGCAGAAAAAGTTGTGCAAGTTCTGTGGGCTAGAGGCCGGCTCTGCCACACAGTCTAAGCTGTCTTGAGAGAGGCTCTGGCCAAGAGGGCTGCTTGGGGGTGAGTTGAACTCAAGAAGGGATAAGCCACAAGAAACAAGCCTGGCAAGGAGATCATAGGCAGCCAATTGGAGAAGGAAGGATACACCCAAGACAAGAGAACCCCAGTGACAGGGCTGGTTTTTAAAAAGAATCCAGAAGATTCCCCGGGGGAAAGAAAGAATCAACTCTTGGAAGCCACAGAACCCAGATTGCAATTTGACCAGATAAGTAAGACAGTACCTGTTCCTCACCTCTCTTCCCAACTAGCATCTTGGACAGTTTCCAAAAGAGCAACTAATGAGTGAGAGAAGAAGTGGGGCCAGAAAGAGGAAAAACCAGCCCTGGCCCCTTCCTACTGCAGCTTCCCCAGGGTGGGAATGAAATCAAGACATGAGTGTTGGCCTTACGTGGAACTAGAGTTTAGTAACTTGGGAAACAAAAATAAGTTGTTTCTACCTGATAGTGATTGGGAAGTAACAAGAATGGCCTGAAATTACCATTTAGAAATTTACGGGTGTAAAGAGATAGCAGTAAGAAAAATAGTCAATTTCTGTTGCTCCTTCCAAAGTCCTGCCTGTTCAGGTTATTGGTTACACCGGGAAAGGCTCATTCATCACTCGACTTCATTTTGAATACTCGACTACGGTGGCTCCCGCAGTTGTGCAAGGATGTTACAAGTGCTACATCTACACTCTTGAGGCACATTGTTGACATGGGGAGAGGGATGGAGGTGCCCCCTAACACTCGTTCAAACGATAATAATGATAATAAATAGTATTTGTAAGCAATACTTCCAGAAAATTTTCAATTGATCACTGTTTTCTCTTTATCTGGCCTTCCAGAGACACAATCTAATCGACCTCTAAGAGCTCAATTAGATAAGGAATCTAAACCACCAAAGAACCCTCCTCCTGGAGTCCACCCTGCTGTGTTTTCACCTGTTCATACTTTAAGGGGGACATGTCCTCTCTCATTCGTGGCTCTATTGCTTAATTAACGTGGCTTGAATTTGCATCAACTTTGGGACATCGCACCTCTGACATAGAGTTTCCTCACATCCTTTCTCACTCAGGCTTCCACTGAAGAGTGTCCCTCACTCTGCACAGTCAGTTTTTATTTCAAGGGGCGTAAATGCTTATTTTTGTATTTGGTTCTGTTAAACGTCATTTTTAACTTTTGCCTCTTCATATGATTAATTTCTCTTTAGTTATCCTTGATGCTGTTGAAGAGAAGTGGTTAATCTCTTTGTCTCTCAGGCAAGTGTGTGAGCACAGGGCCCAGGAGCTGTGTCACCTGGGCAAGGGACTTAACCTCTTTGAGCTTTGTTTTCCTCATCTGAGAAATGGGAATGGCAGTGCCGCGCCCACAGTGCTCCTGGGAGGGGTGAGTGAGGTGACATTGCAAACACACAGAATGCCGTGGGCCCGTGATAAGGGCTCCACCATCCTGGCTACTGTGGATGATGGTTCTCACCATGGAACTCTTTCTCCATCACTGGCCTGACACAAGTCTTAGAATTTAGTCACATTTGGACAACCAGCCATTTTAAATTTGGGGCTCAGAGATCCAGAGATAGTGAGGTTCTTGAATTTTTGGATGATCTCCCTGTTTCCTGTGGGCAGCACATTGAGCGTGGTGGAGGGTCCGACGCCGGCCGGCCTCTGAGCACCTCTCCAGTCTGTGGGTCATGGTGGCCACAGCACCAAGCCCTGCAGTGATGAGAAGCGGGAGGAGGGACTGCATGCTCTTCCCCAGTTGCTGCTTCTGAGAAGTGTGCCTTCTTGTCTTCCTTTCTGATACCCCAGGAAGAGAGAGCATTTTAGAAGCATTTAGATGCCTGGAGCTGTTCCTGTTGCTCAGCTTCGGTGATCAGAGGAGCTCTATTTCTCTTGTTTTTCTTAAAGAAAAGTAAAAAACAAAACAAAACAAAAAACAATAAAGGGAAGGGAGGAAGAAAGGAAGGATGACAGGGAGGGACGGAAGGAGAGAAAAAAGAAAGAAAGAAAGAAAAGGAAAGGAGGGAGGGGAAAGAGTACAGTGTGTCTGTCCACACCTAACAATGCAAAACTGAAGAGTCCCTACAAGAATTTCTGGGACTTCCCAGGCTGTTTCACAGGAGAATCCCCCAAGTTCTTTGTGTTCTTGCCCGTCTTTCCTGCTCCAGCCCCGGCCATGCTGAGTCTGCTGAGCCGCTGGGCCTCACACTCCCTGCTCCTAGCTCAGCCCAGACTGCGCCTCCATACTGAAGGCTTCCTCCTCTGTGTCGTCTTCTGCCCCAGCCCCTGTCACCTGCTCTGGGCTCTGCTGGGCCTCCTCATCACCCCAGGTGCAGCCCAGGGGCCTTGCATTGTCCACAGGGCCATGTGTTCTGGGGTACATCGGGAGCACATGCTCATTTTATTTTTGAGGTTACATTGGTGAGAAGTAGCCAAATGGTTGTTCTGTTTTTACTGACATTATTTGCCTCCTTAAAACCTACAGCAAACTCATGAGAACAAACCGAGGAAAAATCATCAGATGCCGTGTTTCACATGGATTCACCGCCGCGAGGCCATGCAGCTGGTCCAGGAGCAGTACCTGTGCATAGGAACGGGGCCCTCTGCATCGGAGTCCTAGGTGACCTTACAGAAGTGAATATTTAGCTCCTGGCATGTTGCAAGTGCTCAATAAACGTTGCCCTTATTATTTTTCTTTTACCTGAATGATTGCTTCCGTCCGAACATGTTTTCTCCTGGAAAGTTCCTCTTTCCCCGGCAAGTCAGCTTCCTGTGTCCTGCCTCGCTGACCTGTCAGGTGTGGCTGGTGCATGTTCCTCCTTTTCCCTGCCCAGGCCCAGAGTGACACTTGAGACATTAAACCAAGAGGGAGACAGGCAGAGATCAGAACATTTCCTTTATTACTGACACAGCCTAAGCTGGGAGCCACAGGCAACGTGAGAAGAGAATGGACCGGCTCAGTCCAGAGTGAAAAGCTCCCAAGACAATGCAAAGGGTCGATGATCATGATGATGATGGCAACAACACTGGTGTTGGTGATGATGGCACCTAACTTCTGATAGTCCTTTACAAAACATGTGGGCATCCACTTAACATGCTCTCAAATATATGTTCTTCATGGGAGATAAAAGCCTATTGATTAGATATCACTCCTACTATCAAAAAGCTTGGCATATAGTAGGAGGACACAGAGGTGAATAACTCACTATATTGCAGGGTGAATGACACCAAGTTCTAGAACAACAGGGGAGCTAAGATGTTAAAATCCTGAGGAAGGGGCACGCTCTTCTTACCCAGAATGTTGGCAAAGGCTCCATGGAGGGAGCAGAATTTTAGCTGAGCATTAAAGTGGGAGTGAAACTTGGACATTGAAAGGGGGAAGGCGCATCCAGAGGAGGGAAGTGTAGGTGCCAAATAATGGGGCAAGTCACCCAGAGCAGAGTCCCAGGCACGCGTATCCAGTCTGACCGGAGCCACATGAGGTGAGGAGTGGCCGTGCGGAGGTGTCGCCAGCCACCCTTCATCTGGGGTGTGGGCTGTGTGCTGCCCCCACTACTCCTGCTGACCTGGAACCACACAGCATAAGCCTTTTATTGAGGTCTACACTAAAAGTCTACATGTCAAGAGCACGTATTTTAACCAACCTGGCAATTTGGAAAGGAAACAATGAACTAAAACAAGTCCTGTGACCTATATCGTCCCCATCTGAAATGTAACCAGAACAATTCCACCACAATCTCAAGACCAAGGAGAAAAGTCCCAGGTTTGGAGTCTGCTCAAGAGAATGTTCCAATGACAGATATTATGATGAGAAACCCTGGTTTCAGACACTATATTAAGTCATCATGTATTTCAGGGCCAGCAGCATTAACGATACTGTCAATGTTTCACATCAAATATGAGTATTACCTTTAACCAGATTTAATCATCTCAAACTATAAATCATTGAAAATCCCTAGGATTTCTAAGAATGCTAAAACAATTACCCGAGATATATATACACTTATTTGAAGGCATTTAATAATTTTTACTTCTACTTAATTTTTAAAAAATTAACACCAATTCAAGATCCACAGCAACTATTCAACAATTTTTCTAGAATAATGCACTTTAAATAGTGACTAACTTGCAATAGACAGTATGTCTCACCAAATCTAAGATACTTCACGATTTCAGAGAAAAATGTGTTTTACAATCAATGAAATCTGATGTATCTTTTCTATGTGTAGACAATGAAAATCAAATATTTTTCAAGAGGATCTATACCTTGATAGTATCATTTCTTTTTTTGTTTTTGTTTTGTTTTGTTTGTTTTTTTGAGACAGAGCCTCTCTCTGTCACCCAGGTTGGAATGCAGTGACATGATCATAGCTCACCGCAGCCTTGAACTCCTGGGCTCAAGTGATCCTCCTGCCTTAGCCTCCTGAGTAACTGGGAGTACAGGTGTGCATCACCATGCCTGCTAAGTTTTAAATTTTTTTGTAGAGATGAGGTCTTGCTATGTTGTTCAGGCTGGCCTTGAACTCCTGGCCTCAAGTGATCCTCTGGCCTTGGCCTCCAAGGTAGTAATAAAAGAATTATCAATGAGGTATATAATGTGGTCCTAGAAGATGAGATTAAATTATCTATCTACCTAGCTAGCTATCCAGCCATCTATCATCTAACCATCCATCTATCTATCTATCTTCCAGAACTGTAGGCAGGAGTCATCTTAGAAGAGCTTCTCTTCACTATGGGAAAGTTCTCCCTTATATATTTAAAGATAAAGCCAGTAGGCTTCCCTAGCCCTGAAAGAAAGTTTTAAGTTGGATGCATGGTTAAGTCTGCCCTCTACCACCATCCATCAGGGAAAACAAAGTGTCCTTTGCTTGATGTGCAGCCTTCTGGGCGGGGACTAAGCTGGTCTGCACAGGAAGGGACTGACACTTTCCTGTGGCTTCTTTCAAACATTTAACATAAGGGGTGAATAATGGAAAGTAACCATGTATCTGTAACAGACACGATGTATTGTCCTGCATTCAATTCCCAAAGTTCATAGGTCAATTTATCACGAATAGAGAAGTGGGAATATACTCATTCTAGATATCACTAGTCCAACTGAAGCTCTTTATCTGAAAACAGATCCAGGCAGAAAAGTACAGTGGGCACATCAAGAAGGAATTCAAAATAAAGAAAAGGGTGTATGAGTTGTTGGCTGGAGTTCAAGAAGGCCACTGACAGGGAGGGGTGATTGTCCACGTACGTGGGTGGCTCTGGAGCCAGCGACCGCCTGCCACCCACAGAGTCATGCCTGGTAGTGACGGTGAAACTTCAGCAAGGGGGCTAAGTAATGTTTGTTTAATTTAGGGCAATGGGTAGGAAATCTGCTTTAACCTTATTTTGACCTTAAAGAAAAGAGTGTTAAAGGATAAAATAGCAGAAATACATCCTGGCTTTAAGCAAAGGAGATTCTAATACTGTCGCTTCTCAGCACTGAAGCAGAGTTACCTCAACTAGGCGAAGAAAAGGTGTCTGATTTGCCCTTTTATGGGGGGTTGTGAAACAGAAAAAAAAAATCCACATAATAACACTATGATTTGAACATTAAGTTAGTCAACAGATGACACCATCATCAGACTAGAGAGGTTGTCATAAATAACATCTGTGGGTGCACAGTCCCTTGTCCGATGGCTGGCTGAGCCGGTTCCTTGAGGACCCCAGGCCATCCAAAAATGTTAAATGTTTTGTAGGGATTTTATGGCAACATGTTTTTAAATAAATAGCATGCAAGGAAATGACTGTATTTTTGTGATTTACTCTACATTCTTGGGCCACCCAGAACCAAAAATAATTATGTTGATAAAGGTGCTCAAACAATAATACTTGTCTTTTGGAAAAGGAAGAAGAGCCATCAACCCTGAACTGAGTGGCTGCCACCCGTGGGAAACCTGTTACGATGTTAACATTGGCATAAATAGGGACACATCTCCTACATATGCAAAGTTTTAAAAAATACATGTTATAAGAGCCAAATTTATTATAAGGATCAACCCCCACCTCCCTTCCCCCCAAAAAACTACCAATGACAAGATTTGTGACATTCTAGCCAGAAGGATGACAGGGGTTGATGAAACTGAAGCATCATGCTCATCTTGCCAGATGCCATACCATTACAGGCTATGTTTTTCAACCTCTCCTGTCTCTCACTCATAAAATTGTAAATGTCAAAGATGCATTTTGATTCTGTACTAGAAAGACTTATTTCTAGAATATAGTTAATTTGTGCCATCCATGAAATCAAAGAAAGGAAACAAAAAGTGTTCACCAAATGAATGTTTTTTAGGTTTCCCTTTGCTTTGAGCCTTCTTTCTTGACATGCTTGACAAACTGAATGTTCTACCACAGTTGCAAAACGAGGAGAAATGAATGTCATCTTCCACCAGCAGGATCCATTTCATTGAGATACCCTAAGATTTTCTGAGCATTCCTGGCATTTTGAGACTTGACAAATGGCCACGTCTCTAATTCCAATCAAAGTGCATGAGGGAAACAGTGAAATATGAAGAGTGGACAGCAGTGGTGAGTCTTAGAGTGAAATATCTTATCATGGCTTTAGAACATCAGAATGTTTCATACAAAATGATAAGGTTTTAGTACTTATTTGAACCTTTCAATAATTGATATTTGAATTACACTTCCTTATTTTTTAAATGCAAGAGTGAATATAAGTTATGTGGGTTTGATGACAAATATAGGACAATAATCTTCCTTGTTGAATCATTTGATCCTCATCACTATTCCCAGTGACAAACTTGAACCTTGGTTTCCAGGTGCCATAGCTTCACGTCTCAAGAAAGAACAACAGAATCTAATTCAATGACATCATGTCCAGGAAGTGCCCACAACATGTCCAGATGTGCAGCTTGGTGGACAATAACACCTGTAGTCCTCAAAAGTTGTTTTTTGAAAAATGGTGTTTGGATTTAAACAAATCTGATGCTAAGTTAGAAGGAGATAGGTAATCAGACCACATCGAATGCAGCATCACCAACTTGATGATAAAGAAGTTATTTCAACTGAGATATCTATTTAGAGGTAACTCAATGAGTTCTAAGATAAGCAAATTGATCACAAAGCACAGTTAGGTGAAAAGCGCGGAAGGAGGTATTGCTGCCCAGGAGTCTTCCTTCCATCCTGCCATGGCTGTTGGCTCATGGCCAGGGTGCGCACGAGCCCGTTAACCACTCCATCAAACACCTTCAGTCCAAAGTGCACGGGCAGTTACAGAGAAGCCAGTGTGTAGATCAATCCAAGCACAAGAGGTACTTGTGAGGACAGAAGAAACCAGACGAAAAGGTGGTTGACTACAGACTGTGGGTTAAGAGGTAAAGATTAGAGGGGAACTTTTATTTCTTATGGCCAATAAGGATATGTCTGCAATGAACCATAAGATTTTTAAAATTCCATTCTAATCCTTTACTACACTCTAAAAAGACCTTTTGAAATATTGAGCTTTTCAATAAGTTGCAGGTTTTCTTTTTCTAATCCATAATTACAATATTAAAAGAGCTTTTGAAATATTGAGATTTACAGCTTTGGAAATTTTTTAAAAAGCTTTCAAAATGGTTTGTCAACATACACCCTTCCCAGCACACTCGAACCGTTGCTGTGGCCATGACCAGCACATATGATTGTTTGTTCATAGGGTAGGTCCATAGCTTCTTTGAAGCAGAACTGACAGTGGGAAATATTTTATCATCCTCAAGCATGATTTCTTAGGCACAGAGCCAACAAGAGGCAAAACTGAGAACCAGAAGGTTTCCCTTTAGCATTCTTCTCCGTCTTCTACCAGCACCCTCCCCCTCCCTGATGCGAACTTGTCTTTGTATTCCCTGACTCCCGGCCTGGCAGGCCGAGGTTTTGCCCTCCTGAGCCACACCAGGCTCATCCATGCTCCAATTGCTCAGAAGCCTGTCAGAAGTTTGTTTCCCTCTCCTTGTGGGAAGAGATGGTCTTGTCGACTGGTGTCTGGAGCATGTCCCCAGTGCATATGCCTCTGGGAGAGCCAGCAAAGAGGCCCAGTAGATACCCAGTGAGGGTTTGGGCAAGACCTGGAGGCCACCACTTTGCTGCCCTCTCTTCCAACAGTCCAGAGCATGCAGCCCAGGCTTCTCAGCTTCTTTCAGTGCCCCACCCTAAACTGCTGTCATTCCTGACATGCCTTTCTTCTGCTCTCTTGTAACCATCCAGTCCTTCTCTCTCATATCCACTCATATTGACATATCAACTATTTTACCTGCAATAGCATCACTTAAGCAATATACAAATAACTCCAAATCTACCTTCCCCTTAAAACTTTCAGAAATGAAATATAAGTAAATATAATTCTGTGCAATTATACAAAGTAATAGGTATGTGCTATACCAGGGAACTTGATGAAAAAAATTAACATGTATTGAAATGATGCAGATGAGTAATTGCAGACAGAATCTGATGAGTAAAGAAAGAAACCAAAACTAGCAGGCATTTCAATTGCAGTTAGATGTGAAATTTTATTTTTACAAAGTAGAAAGAAAACAAGAAACAGAGCAAGACATCATCAGAGAGATACAATCTCCCAGAGAGGAAATCTAGCATAGATGGCTGGTTTCCATTTAGGATTAACTGGCTAGGACTCTTAAGAAAGCCTAACACTAATTAGAAGCAGAGCACACACTGGAAGATTTTTCATTTTGTTCTTTTAGTATGAGACACATCAAAATTCCAGTTTGCAAAAGCTGCTTCTGTTCGTATTTCTTCATGCCATGAGTCCCTTCCAAGTTTCCAACTGCCACTTCTCCAAACTCTCACTTCAATCCTTCTGCACATTCATTTTAATATTCCATTGTTCTCTTGAAAGAGGGAGGGGAAATATCTGTGCATGCTCCTTTTTAATCGACTTGTCACTGCAATTATTATTACTATTTTTGCTTCAGACAACGCTAAAGAGATTGCTGCTTCCCTGAAAGGGGTGTTTTAGGTCTGTGCGATACAGCTGTCTCTCCCACTCACCACTCCTGGAGAGTCCTGACAGATTTCCTTGCACATGTGAAAAGTGAGGGTCCTATTAGTCTTGGGGCTTGATTTCCAAGATCTGTTTTAAGACAAACTCTCACTCTAGCAGACTGCCGGTCAGGCCCACTCCCTGGTGATGGAATGGCAGCTTAGAAAAGAGAGGATCAGGCCTAATCCCCTTTTAAGAGAAAGTTCCGAGGTGAGTCTGCTTTCCATGAGCACGTCTGGAGGCTTCCCACCCAGCTCCACCAAAACCCATGTGTGGAGCACCAGCTCCCCATCCTTAGAACAGCCAAGGAGCTGCTAGTCACAGTATTTTTATTGTTTTCTTGAAAGCTAGGCCTCAAGATTTGAGAATGATTGTTGAAGGTAACACAGATCTATTTTGTTATACTCTGGAAATTCATAAATCCAATGTGGAAATAACATGCAAAACAGAAACCTCTGATTCACTGAAAAGTATCAGCTAGCCCTAAGCCAAATTGAACAACCAAACAAACTTTCTTTCTTTTCTTTTTCTTTTTCTTTCTTTCTTTTGGATTCAACTAATCAAAATCATTCATTCATTCATTCATTCATAAACATTTATTAAGCATATATTATGTTCTGGGCACTGCTTGGGCACTAGGGATAAAACAGCAAGTGGAACAGATTGCGAACAAGGCAACAGTCTACCCTCATGTCTGGGGAAGGGAATTCCAGGCAGAGGAAAGAGCAAAAGCAAAGGCCCCAGGAGGTGAGTGTGGGCCTGGCGTTTACAAGGAACAATGAAGAGGCCCTTGGTGGAGGGACCAAGGTCAGAGAGGCCGCTGGACGGACTTGGATTTTCAGTTCCCCTGGGATGGGAAGCCATCAGCAGGCCTTAACCAGAAGAGTGACATCATATATCCTGGATTTTAACAGGGTCACTGAGGCTACTGTGTGAAGACCAGACTGTTTTGTAACCATCTCATTTTTTATACTTTTAGTACATTGCCTGTGTTGAATCACATAGTTATATTCTGTGAACAGTATCTGAAATTGTACAACATACAGCCAGGCTGAAGGAATCGGTGACTAAAACCAAGACTATGAATTCTCTCTAAAAACAAAACAGCTTCTTTTTTTTTTTTTTTTTTTGCAAAGTAGAGCAAAGATTTGATTAGCCCTGAGGAATGAAGTATGCTGATTAATTCAGTTTTCTGATTAACGTATGCGTTATTCTGATGGGAAAACACAAAGGAAGGAAAATTATCAATGTCCCTGCCTTTAATAAGCAAAGTATAAAAAGCACAGTGAAGGTTATTCTGATGATAGAATCTTGCTCACACTTCCAGTCATTGTTAGAAATACCCAAAAGGGCAGATGGTGCCTGGGCTGGGAGGATGAAAGATGGGCTTGGGGAGCGGAGGGAAGGTCCAGGGAGGCTGGACCCCGGAGGGAGGGGGAGGCACCCCAAGCGCACTTGGGAAATTTCCTCCTGCAGAATTCACTCTTTTAAGCTAAATCAATGCAATACTGGGCTACATCAAAATGGAGGAGACCCTCCCAGAAAGAAGTATCCAGACACAATCCTCAGCCAGCACCTCTGGGTAAGTGGGGGATGGGGAGCCCACTATTCCTAGCTGTTCTTGCAGGCCCCGCAGTTTTTAAACTGGCTCCGTGTTGGCAGGTGCTGTTTTACCTGTGCTGATTCACACCATTTATCTCCATTAGATTTCTGTTCCCTGGGCACACTCACAAAATTAACTGGTTCTCAGTGAAATTTTTTAGACCAGAGCCAAATCACCCTGCAAACACAGGTTGATCTTTCCCAGAACTCCTGTTATTTTAATAATGTACCTCTCAGCAGAGAGTTCTGTCTGACACTGAAAGCATTCTAAGTGTTTTGTCTTTTCCCAAGAGACTGAGCTGCTCTTTGTTCTCTGCAATCACCCAGCCACCTGGGGCTGCTGGGCCCCGGATTGAGACCCTGGAATTACATTCCTAAACTGAGGAGCAGCGCACTCCCACTAAGAGCCACAGGCAACTTCTCCCTCCTCAGAGGTGCAGTTGTGTGAACTGAGATTTGTACAGTTGATTACATGGAAGCGAACATGATAAATACTGGATGACAAGCTAGAAATGCGTTAACTCATGGTGCAGTGATCCACTAACACTTCTCAGTGTCAGTTTAAGATATCTGGGCAGTTGGACGGATGTATACGCGCTAGAACAGGCCTGGATGGGAGGCAAAAGTATCACTATAGTCTTCACGGCCCTCTCCTTCCATTGCCGACAGATATGGTCGCTGGCCAGGCAGAGCCCTGGCCTCACCGAGCATAACAATCAGCAACCCGCAGGCCTCTGCCGGCCCCACACCCCCTAGGAACCCCAATCTGGGCCTGAATGCTGAAAAGTAAACATTCGTTCAAGATTATCTCATGTAATTGTTTTTTTCTTTAGTGTTTTGCAAGTTTTAGCTAGAAAGGAAGGAGTAGAGGACCTTTATCTTTCTGGAGACTTACCAGGGACCCTTTATTGATTGTCTTGGTCCCTGACAAATGGAAGACGCAATTCACAGTCCACGTCGTTCGTTGTCCTGGGATATTTCAGCTGTTCTGTCAATGCCTTCATTTATTTTCACTTGAACTTCCCTCGTTCAACTTCTCAACCATGGAAATTAACTATTGCTTTAGAGTCAAATAGTGAGGCAGGAAAATTAATGACAAGAACGGAATCTGTAATAGTGAGTGGAGCGTGATATTACCATTGACTGACGGAAAGAACGTAGTGGACGTCCCCTGGGTTGCCTAGGCTCTGAAACCAAACTCAAGGCATTCGGTGTCACTGTCTATCTCTCCCCAGTAGAACGTCAGCACAGAGAAGGTAGGGACACTTGCCTTTTTTCATTCTTTGTTATGTTCCCAACCCTGAAAACAAAAGCCTTCGTGAAGAGTCAGTGCGCAGCAAACACCTGTTGAATGATTGAATCATGGCAGGCATGCACGCATGACAAGGCATATACCCCAAATCATGTTCGCAAACCTTCAAATCCCTGAGAACCACAAAGCCTCCTGGTTTAGAATAAGAGCTCTCAGGTTCCCAAGACTGAATTCTTATCTCAGTGACCCAAAAGGTGGTACTTAGTGTCTCTAAGCCTTGGTGTTGTCATCTTTCAAATGAGTGGAATAATATCTGCTCTCTAAAATATAAAGCACCATTTTTTAAGATAAAATAAAATAACATTTTTAATAAAATAGTTGTGAAAATACTCTTAAAAAAATAGGTAACTGCACAAACACAAGGTACTATTGTTTATAATAATAATTGTTTTTGTTATTGTTATGAAATCAGCTATTCCCTTGGTATTAACTATTGCCTGGGCTACCCTAGACAAATCTGATTGTCCTTACTTCTCCTTTGCTAATTATTTGCCTTCTTAATTCACTTCTTATTTCTTTTGCTTTGATACACGTACTTTTGTATTTGTACCACGGGCCATTCATTCACTTCTTCAACAAACACGTATGGTATGAGTTCCTGTTGGCTGACAAGGCGAGAGGACAGGGACGGGGCAAGGACAGGGTGCAAAGCTCCCTGAAGGCACCTCGGGAGAGCGCTGCAGGCTGTCACCTGGGGAGGGGCCCACCCTGACTCACAGGCTTTTCTTCCCAACAACTGGACTCAGGGACTGAAACTGGGTTCAATTTTGAAAATAGAGAAAGCCCAAAAAAATTATCTAAGAGGATATTTTGACATCTGTTCTCATTTCCTTCCTTTACCCTGTGGATCTTCTGCCCCAAATAATATTGCATTTGTTTTCAAAAGTTAAAGAGGCTTTACCAAGCTCTTGGTGAACAAGTGTCTTCATGTCTGAAAGATTCAAGTGGAGACCTAGACCACAGGCTTAGAGCAATCATACTACTCGCAACTATTTATTAAAAGCTTTCACGTGGCAAGGGCTGTAGAAGTATCTCTCTGTATACGTTAGAGTTATCCCTCAGTATCCCTGGGGGAGTGGTTCCAGGATCCCACAGATATCCAGATCTGAGGATGCTCAGTCCCTTATATAAAATGGCATGGTATTTGCATATAATCTACGCATATCCTCCTGTAAACTTTAAATCATCTCTAGATTACTTACAATAATAATTAATATGATGTAAATTCTAGGTAAATAGTTGTTATGCCACATTGTTTTTATTTGTATTATTTTTACTGTTGCATTGTTATTTTTTTATTTTTCCCCTTCACCCAGTGTATTTGCTCTGCAGTTGGTGGAGTCCCTGGATGGCTCAGAGGATACTGAGGCCAATGGTACTGTATTTAGTAACAAAGCCAGGAAAATACTGTAGCTCACTGCACAGGCGCTGAGAACAGACGTCGGCTCTGGCACGTACTAGCTGTGTGACTTAATCTCGCCGTGCCCCAGTTTCCTCACTTTTAATTTGGAGATTATAATAAAACATCTACCTTAAGGGATATTTTTGAAGATTAAATTAATGAACATATATGTCAAGCAGTTAAATGCATGAGACACATCAAAAATCCAGGAAAAGCATAAGAATTGTATGAGGTTAGCTGTCATTATCAATAATCTTTACAAGAAATGTGTATTGTTATCAGATTTTGCAGATAAAGAAGCTGAAGCCAGAGCTGTAGTTATACAATGAGTAACGGAGCATGAATTCGCATGAATTCCACTCAAGACTATCTGATTTAATATCCTAGAGTCATTTAACTATAACTGTCTACATATCCCAAAAACATATCCTTTAACAACAAATTGTATTCACACTACTAAACTCAACTCAACAGACATTTTCTAGCATGCGCAATACAGAAGCTCTACATGCTTGCAAAGCTATCTCCCCTAAACTTACCTTGTTGGGTCTAAGGATAGGAGGACAAGGTGGTGGTAGGAAGGAGGCTAGAGGAAGACTGTGGTCCCTAGAAGTCTGAAAAATAGAGGTGAATATTCTGATGTTGTGGTCACAGTGTACCCTGAGTTGAATTTGTGGGGTTTAAAAGGTTGATGAAGAAATTATTCTAATCCAACAACCGTGTGACAAGTGAATAAAAACGCAAATACAGACACAATGCTGTTGGCTATGGTTGGCTGGAGGACAGCTGCAGCATTTCCTGTGGCTGTGGTGGGCGAGGGTTAGAGAATGAACTGGGAGTGTCTGCTGAGAAGGTCATGGGCACTGGCTAATGAAGACTGACGTGATTTCCCAGGACCCATAAGCTGAGATAAGAAGTGCAAACAGAGAAGCAGTTTGAGTAAAGGCCCAGAAGCTGAGAAGCAAAGTATATGTTCAGAAAAGTTGTGTTCCAAGGTGCAGAAGACCTCTAGCCTATGGAGGAGTGAAGTGTAACAGAAAATAAGGCATAAAAGTTAGCTGGGCATAGTATTAAGGCCTTGGCTACAAGGTGGAGTTTAGATTAATTCTGTATGGCTTTAAGAGTTGATGAGAAGAAAGTGACATGTCAGAACTTACGCTTGGAAAGAAAGCTCTGATGCCTCCAAGAAGACCAGCACAGGCTGGTGAGGGGCAAGAGCGTGAGGTGGGGTGGTGACACTACCGTGAGTCACCAGGTGGGAAGCGGAGAAGGGCTGCCCCAGAGCTGCCCCAGGGAGGAGGTACCACAGAGACACGCCATATAGCCCAGAGTTGGTATAAACAGGATCTAGCGATTGGATAACAGGTGTGGGGACCAAGGCTCTTGGCCCCTGGAGGTTCGCTGAAAATCACTGACATGAGGCAGATTGAATAACAGGAGAAAAGACACACAAATTTATTTAATGTGCATACACCGGAGCCTTCAGGATGAAGACCCAAAGATACAGGGGAAATTGTCATTTTTGTGCTTGGGTTCAACAGAGTGTGGGCAGCGTGTAGAAAATGACCGGACAAAAAGGGTGTGATCTGACGCTAACAGACGGAGTGGGGAAACGAAGCAAGGCCTGTCTGTCTGGATTTGTGTTGGCCTCTCTGAGCAGCATCCTCCTTCTGGGTGTGGGCAGAACCCTCTCTGGAATGGGGGTCTTATGACCTACAGCCAAACAAGGCAGGTCAGATAATTTCTTCATGGCCACTTTTTACACAGAATATTTTTAGGTTTTATGGTTGGCGTTTGGGAAAAGGGGTTCTGGCCTTTATGACCCGCCTTAAGGAAGAAGGATTCTAGTTTCTATGGCCAGCCTCAGGGGACAATGGGGCTGAGAGGCAGGAAGACAGAAAAATTTTTCTTCTGAGGCCTTCATTTTAAGGGACTGTTTTCTGAGCCCCAACATGGGAATGAAGTGGAAAAAGGATTAAAAAGTGAGTAGACTTTTTGGTTGAGCAACTGGGAGAAGGCTGGTGTGTCTTATTGAGGAAAGAAGCATAAGACAGCAATAGTTTCTTTTTACTAGTCTTTAGTAGAGACAGAAGTAGGGCCAGAGGTGGTCACAAGAGCCATCTTGGATACCCTGGGTCGAGGTCCTCTAATGGCCTCTGAGTAGAGATAACAACAGGCAGCTGGAACTGGGCCAGACTCGAGCAGCCAGGCCCAAAGCCGGAGTCTGGGAGTCACTCTTGAGAGGAGCAGTCACCAGCATGGAGCAGACAGGCTACCGTGGGAGAGGACCTGGAACCTGAAGACAGAACCTTGGATTTCAGCGTGAAACTGAAGGAGGTAAACCAGCAAAGGAACCCCAGAGGGAACTGTCTCAGAGATGCCGTTAGGGAAAAGCATCCCAGAAACCAATAGATGAGAGTTGAGAACAAAGATGGGAAAACAGAATCGGGACAGGTTGAAAGAGCATGAATTTGACTCAAGACTATCTGACTTCATAGCCTAGATTCATTTGACTGTCTACAAACCCAACAAGCATATCCTTTAGCAATAAATTGTACTCATACTATTAAAGTCAGTTCAACAGACTCTGAGGAGAGAAGGGTGGGTTGGACTGATCGCTACAAAGAGGCAGAGGGATGGGAAGACTGAAGAGGAACCTCTAGGATGGGCAAGTAGAACACTGTCAGGAAAGAAAGTTGAGTTTTAAGAATTTCTCCTTTTGCATTAACTTAAGAGGAAAATAGCCCATCAAAAAGAACTTCAGAAGTATGCTCTAATTGTAAGTGAATGCTTTTGAGGGAGATTTAAATAGTTCTGAATGCCATACTGCTTAATTCAAACAAATAATAGTGTAAAATATTTAAAATGAATAAGTTCAAACGAACTGGTCAAATCATTCTGCTTTTCTATTTACCTCTCTTGCCCCATAAAAGCAGATCAATTTCTGTGCTGGTTGTCTGTTTACAGTTTAGTAACATCGTACGTTTTCAGCAACCTACTGGTACCCATTGTTAAAACACTAGAGGAATTGTCCTTGATTTACATTTCTTGCTTATTCTTTGGGAATTGATTGTTTATCTCTTTGAATTTTGAATACATTGAAAGAGTCAAAAAGTTGACAATTTGTCTGAAATAGGAGTGTGCTTTAAAAAAAAGAAAAGGTTCCCCAGAGAGCATACTAATACTATTGAGCATTTAGTAAGAAAAACATTCAAAAATAACCAGCATCAGTGGAACTGTGGAGCTTGCAAATCTGTCACTAAATTCCAAAGGAAGAACGTGCTAAATCCACTAGACGATACACAGCTTAATCTGCCTTCCTAATCAACCTCAGTGTTTAAAAATACAGACACATTATTATGAATTGCTGCTGATAGTCGAGTGTTCACAGCACAGAGTTTGTTCTTAACTGTTTTTCTATTGCCAAGTAGTGCTCAAAGGCAGCACTTTAAATCACGGCTCCGTGATGAAATTGGATGTACTGCTTTTTAGGTTTTCGTCCAGCTAAGATCATGTCTGGGGAGAAGCCAGTTGTAGATGCAGTTTGCTGCCTATGAGTTGGAAACTCCGAGTTAACTAAAGTTCAGGAAGTTCAGTAAGACAGATTCCCGAGGACAGACTCGCTTGTTCGGTGGCTCGGGATGTTCACAGGACACTGTAACCCCAGCTGGCTCAGGCCAGCGGCGGCAGGATGATTAGGCACGATTTCCACTCCCATCAGCCTGGCTCCGCTTCCTTTCTCACGGAAGACCCTCAATAAATACATGTTAATTTTGTTTTGTCTTTTTAAGATAGTCTATGTTTTGTTTCCAGAAATCCTTATTCAATGAAAATAGTTCTAAATAGCACTTTGGCTTTCCCAAAAACAATGTCTTTTTTGTATTTTTAGCTCACTCTCGCTGCATTGTAGCAACAACTCCACAAGGCCGGCCAGGCTTCCCAACTCCAGCAAACCTCCCGGAATCCCAAGAACAGGGCATTCTAATACCTTGACGGTGGCCACGCAGCCAAATTAGCTGACATTGGGACTGCAGTCCAGACCTGCTGGCCCAGGATTGCACTCTGTCCTACTGCATGCCTGCCCTGCATGAAGTATCTGCACAACTTGGAATTCAGATTTTAAAATGGAAAGAAACTTGGAAAGGGACAGACCGAGGGTTTGAGCAAGGGATCAGGACCAGGAACTTGAGCGAGGTCTAAGATGCCTGGGCCAGGTGCCCAGTCGCAGGTGCCCCGGGCCCCAGATGCAGTAGGAGCGGTGCGTGCGAAGCCCCATCCCCGGTGCTGCCAACCCGTCACCCAACCCCAGCAAACCCCAGCCCGAGGCTGCCCCGGGCGCTGGGCCTACCTTTGCTGCCTGCCCGCTGGGGCCAAGCCTGGGGGCAACTGCTGACCCCGCCAGCCAATGGAAACACCACTATTACGCCCTCTGGCTCCAGCTCCAATGGGGCCCTGTCTCAGGAAGCCAGCGTTGTGGTCTTCTCCATCTGGGGGTTTGGCACTCCTGGTGCAGAAACTTCCTGAGAAGCCGCAGAGACAGAGGGCAGCTCTCGGCCCGCAGCGAGGAGCGGTTCTCCTACGCAAGCTGAGGCCTGAGTACCCCAGGACTCCAAGGAGCCGGTGCGGGTCTGTCTGCCCACCTAGGTCCCCTCCTCTCTCCATTCACCCCTGACTTGCTTGCCGTGTGACCTTGGGGGAGGGAAAGCAGAGCCCTCTCTGGGCCATCAGACCCACAGGATGCTTAAAAATAGAAGAGAAGAAGGTGCTTCAGTGAAGGGAGCAGCGGGGCTGCTCACTTTTTATGTATTTATATAAAATTGGCAGTGAGATATAATAAAAAAAAAAAAGAAACTCAGACAGTAAAACATAGTATCTACAAGCCTAGAAACAATGACCAAAAAATCTCAAATTTAAACTCCAGATCAAAAAAGCAAAGACATTAACTTAAAAATTAAGAGTTCCAGGCGATGAGGGGATGTTTATCCACACGTGTGCCCAGGATGGATGGGTGGGAGTAGAGGAAATGACTTTGTGCATTTTCTTCTGTTAATACGGTTCTATTCACTGATTATCTAGTCTAGGGGTGGACAAATTTTTTCTGTAAAGATAGTAAGTATTTTAGGCCTTTTGGTCCATTTGGTGGCAAAGATTCTGCCCTGCCATTGTAATACAAAAGCACTCATAGAAAATATGTAAACAGATGAGCCTGACTGTATTCAGAGAAGTTTTATTTATAAAATTAGACATCAGGCCTATTTCCCCGCCAGCCTCACCCAGCAGTCTATCGTCAGGTGATTTATTCACACCTTTCATGCGCTGACCATTAATATCTTCATTATCAAAAATACCTTGAATTGAATTTTGAAAGATCTTTAGGATTGTTCAGCTTCATAAGGCCATGACATTGGGCAAAATTCTTTTTGGAAGACCAGAAAGGTTGTGATTTTACAATCAATGTCCACTAAAATTTAACCTTTGTCAGAGCTCTTTCTATGAAAGATTTTTGTTCATTAGTTAAAAAGAAAGTCAACCTTAGTTAGCTAGAATCAAAGATTTAAAAGGCTACCTTAGCATCTCTGGTTTCAGCCACACTCCCGGATCTGTAATTTCTACATCTAACTGTATGTTTTAGAACAAACAACCAAATTACCTCATGGATTTCCAAAATATGTATTACTGATTTTCCTATGACATAACAAAAGCCAGAATTTGTTTACTGTGGACTTCTAGGTTAGCACAAACTTTTCCTATAATTAAAAGAAAGCGAAATGATGAGCCCTAAGGAATCAGACTTGGGCTTTCGTTTGGAGCTTTGGTTTTTGTTATTTTGAAATTTTGTTTTTCCTCTACTGTTCAGCTCTGTGTCAGATTATTGCAGTTGATATATTTCTATATTCCTTCAATATTACATTGAGAACAATTTAAATATTTCTTGCCAGAAAATGAGAAGTCACAATCAAGAACAAACTTGAAAGTAAGGATTTCACATTCTTAAACAGCTGTCTTATGCTGATACATTCAGCTAAACGCAATTATTCTTAGAAGCTCATATACATGAAAAATTGCAAAGCATGAGATAAAGTTCTCAGCATTTTAGAAATTGCTCAGAGTACCAACTCCCACTGCTTTGCTTCTATGAAAAATCAAATTTAACAAAAATATAAACTTGCCTTCCCTTATTTAATGCATATTTGAGAAGTTTCTATTTATTTCAGTTTATAAATCTACTTGAATTGCTTTCTGGTTAATATCAAATATTGCTTTGAAATGTTTGGCAAGGAAGATATATTTTAAAAAAACAGTCCATTAAACACTAGAATATCACTAAATCAAGCATTTTATCTCCAACACGTAACAGACTCAGATAATTAAACACATCTTAAGTAAGGGCATTGGCTTCAAAACTACAGAAAGAAATGTATCTGTCAGAATGTGTCATTTAACAAAATTCATGGCATACCTTATAATTTGATCTTTCTTATAACTTACAGATTTTCTTAAAGATTTGAAATGTACGAATATATTTTCAGAAGGTTTATTTGTCAAGTAGTTTGAGGAGGTAATCCTGAAGTATGTTTGAGCTACCTCAAGTATCCAATGACAAGCCACGTGTCTATATTTCCTGTAGGTAAAATCCCATTACAGAGGAAATACCTAAATTCCTTTGTTGTGTTGCTTGATTCCTCCCTATATGAACTTTTTTTTCAGAGATATTTTCCTTCCCAAGATGGTCCTAGAACAAAATGATATGCACGGAAACAGTTTAATCCATATGGAGCTCGACAGAGTGAGCCATTTAGAGGGGGGAGGGTCACGGGCTCTCTGGTGGGGCACCCTGAGCTCTCATGGTGCTATGCAGCTGTCCCTACCCATGAAATTTGGGCAAGTGCTCATGCCTTTGCAACTCAGTTTGTTTTCTATAAAGCAAGCATAAAAGTACCTACCTTGAAGAAGTAGAACTGCATTCACTCAAAAAATCATTGCTGTTTTCTCACTGGTGCCCTGGCTTCCCCATTTCCTGTTTGTGGTGCCTTAAGTAAGTTACTTAGCTTCTCTGTGCTTGACTTTCCTCACCTGTAAAATAAGGGTAATGCCCCTATCTGTCTCTCCCTGAGAGGGAGGATTAACGAGAGATGCAAGAGAAGTGTTTAGAATAATACTTAGCCAATGGTAAGAGCTCCATAAACACCAAAAATTGTTAGTGATCATTATTTTTAAAGTGTTCTTAATGGTGGCCCACAGACAACTCTGCATGAAACTTACAGACTAGTGGGAAAGAGAGACAAGAAGATGATAATGACACTGTGTGTCTTGTGCTGTCACAGAGGAGAGCAGGGACAAGGAAGCAAACCATGAGGGCAGAGTTGCAGGCCTGACAGGGAGGAGGGCCCAGGGCTGGGGACGCTGCAGAGAGCAGGAGGCCTAGGATGGGCCAGGAAGAGGACATGGGGCTGTGGAGTGGGGCCCAGGAGCAGGAAGGAGCACAGGGCCTCAGAATCTCGACTCCAGACTCAGTCATTTTTATCATATTTTCTTATTTCTCCCTTTCCATAACTAGTACCTGACTAATTTGTGCCAATCCTAGATTTAACCCAAAAAAGCTGCATATCCTTTAAAATTATTTTTCAGGAGTCATTAAGCCACAAACACTGCCCCACACTTACCACGAGGCATGATTCCTTAGTACAGTAATCGCTGAAGCTGTCGGGTTTAGAGATCGTGGTTAAAAACAAAGACAACACAACAAGCTGACTTCCCAATTCCAGCGTACCTCACGTCTCGCACTTTTCCATATTATCCTGGTGGCAAGTATATTAGTTAGGGTTATTTTTTTAACTGCTTTATGGTAGTAGAATCAATATATAAGAAACTGAACATGTTTAATGTATATAGTTCGATGAGTGTGGACTTAACGAAACTATCACCACACTGAAAGTAATAGATATAACCAGCACATACACAAGTTTCCTCGTGTCCCTTTGTGGTGTGTTGTTTGTATTTTTGTTGTGAGAACACTTAGCATGAAATCCTCTCTCTCAACAAATGTTTAAATTTGCAACACGGCACGTTGACGCCAGGCCCTGCGCTACGCAGCTCACGTCTAGCTCATCTTGCCTGACTGCAGCTTCACACCCACGGAGCAACTCCCTGTTTCCTCCTTTCCCCTTAATTGGGGGGATTTGGGTCATAAAGAACAGAAGACCTACTTCTAATGGCTTTCAAAGAGGAGGAAGTGTTATTTCACATGACAAAATCCTGCAAGGCCTTTTTAATGGAGTATCCCTGCAGCCTTACCAGGAACCCGGGTTCATTCTAGTCTTTCTAGCCTGGGTTCAGCAGCACCAGGTACCATGTCCTCATGTAGCAACAGCAGAGGGCAGAAAGACAGAATGACAGCTTATGTGACCCTTTTAAGGAGTGGGAAAAACTCTTTCCAAAACGACATTACCACCACCCTTACTTCCTTCTGCCCACCCCAAGGCTGGCAGATGAATAGAAATCAGGGTTGGCTTAAACTGACAAGGATTTGCCCTGGGGCTGGGGCTGCCCAGCCTCCCTGAAGCACCTGGCAGCCAATACCTAAAGGAATCTGTTGGCCAGGAGTGAGCCCACCACGGCCGTGGCCTCAGGAGGCCTGATTATCAGGTGGCTACTTGGAGAGGCCAGAGGATAAAAACCTATGGACCCAGATCTTGGGAGAGTAAAGATTTCTGTGGAGGTCTAGTCAGTAAACTTTAATGATAGCCCTTACATTTCATTTTCTGGCCCCAAAGTGCCTTCTATTCTCCCTGGTGGTGCTGCTTAACTTTTGGGGGGTTTCTAACCACGTAAGATCTGCTAAGACCTAAGGATCCTTTATCCCTCAGGGTAAAGTGTCTATGGACACACATACAAAATTGTAGTTACGACTGTAGTGGGTTATGCACTTCCTGAAGCCCCCTCACAAACTGGAGGTTCACGCCCAGGCTTTTGCATTAGAACTCTTCAGGCTCCTTCAAGCACTTTTGCTGTCACTTTAATAGAAACTAAGTGGCTGGCTGAGAAAAATTTTAGTGTGACCCAGACACTCCTGTTAGCCATATTCTTGCAAGAGATTAATCCATTGAGTCAACAAGTCAACTTAGACCCCTAAATTGAGACAAATATTAAGTTTTCCACTTGTTTAGCTGATACTTGAAGCATTGCATACTGTTTGTATCCACAGAACCTACGCCCTCTCCAGGCACGGGCTGCTCTCCAGCTCCTGACAAGAGGCCAAGGGAAACAACTTACACGTCGCAAACACAGTTGAAAGTACTTCTGAGCACTCTTTCTCTAGGTTTTCTAACTTCTATGGGGAACCAAATTGTGTTTGCAGAAAGCTCTATTGATGTATCACGTTAACTAGCTCTGTGATATATTTTAGGAAGGTGAGTGTTGGATTCACACCCCCGGATTTTACCGAGGCTCATCCGTGATTGGCCAACGGATGACTGCCATGAGTCGTCTGTAAAACTTTTGTTCAGTGTGTCAGGAGGCAATTCTCCATGGGCATCTGCACATCGTACACATAGGATCACTGGCTGCTTTTCTATTCTGACCTGCTTTTTCCAGAATGTTCTTCTAGCCTTGGAAGATAGAGATAGTGTTTTCTATGGAGCAGTGCTCAGTCATGATTACTGCCCAGCACATGAGGTTAAGGTTCCATGCTGTTATGCAACCCACTGTGTGTGCTGGAGTTACCTTGGCCCCTCTATCACCTGGGGAAACTGGGACTCGGGGAACCAGTATAAGAAAATGCTGGTTTCTGAATGTTGCTATTTCTGTGAGTAATAATGTCTTTGTCTCTGGCCCCGTAGGCTTGTGTCTTTTGCCAGCATTCATGAAACTGTCCAGCTAAGTTGTCAGCTTGCAAATAGGGTAAAATCTCAGAACTTGGATTCATAGTTCTCGACAGACAGACACAATGCTCCTCATTTAGGGAGCCACATGTGGTTAGAGAATTTCTTGCTTGTAAAAAGTTGTCCATTCCTGACAAAATGGCCTGATTTTTGCAATCAGTGATGAGAATTATACAACCCTCATGTTTTTCTTGTTTTTGCCTTCGCCACTAGTAAGTTCAAGAGTAAATTCATGTCCAATTGAAATAACCAAGTGAACATAATTATAATTATCTTTCATTTGTTATATAATATCTTTAAGTAATATATCCATTTTCTTATGAGAAACTGGTAAGTGCAGGTGATAAAAGTCCATTTTCTTCTGGTAGGCACTAAATGAATAAGTAGTCCAGAATGTGGCTAATCTGGACTATTATAGTATCTAACCACTATTGAAATGGTTATTTCCATTAAAATGTATTAAGCACACTTCCCTGAGAACCCAGTGCTGCCCAAGTCTTCAGTCAACCCATGATCAGGGTCCAGGGAGAGCCCACACAATGGCAGCTGCTTCTGGGGTGCTCCTGATATGGAGGGGTTACTGATGTTCCAGGCGTGTGGGCTTCTGTGGCTCCTGGATTGACAAGGCATCAATCCCCACATAGGCACGATGAGGGCGTGAACTCTGAGGGTGGAGAGTGTCAACCACAGACTCCAGCAGTGGCCACAGACACTGGCAAGGGCCCCAGCAGTGTCCTAGGGTGGGGTCCCTAGAGGCAGATCTGGGGCAGGGTTTTGAGTGTGTCTGATTTTCGGAGAACGTCCTGTTCAGGAACAGTCCTGTGAGCAGGTGAGGGGAGCAGGACAGGGCAGGGAAGGGCCGAGCAAGGCTGGGTCTTAGAGGAGGTCTGTCCTTGGCCTGATCTTTGAGGGGGGCCTTGCCTCTGATGAGGCAAGTATGCTATCTTTGAGGGAGTGGTTCATGAAGGACACACACCCCACTGCCCCTGGCAATGTGACACCCATTGGCTGAGGGACAGTTCTCCAAAGAAAGCAGCAGTGAGCTCTCAGGACCCAGCACTGGCAGCAGGCATGGGGTGGGTACTCCTGATCAAGGAGGCGGGAAGGGCACCAGTAGCAGCACCACGGCTGTGCTGGTGGTGTGAGCATGTTGACCTGTGGGGACAGGCAGGTACAGGACTGCACAGAGCACGGTGCCCTACTGGAGTGCTGCAGGGGCAGTTTTCCGGGCAGCTGAAGACGATGGCAGGTCATTGCTGAGCTCAGGATGGACAACCTGTGGCCTCTGTACTGACATTATCTACAAGTGGTCCCTTCAAGAAATAAAGTCAAATGAAATTAATTAGCACCTTATTCCATTTTGTTATGCATTTCACAGCTCTGGAATTCCAACTCAGCTGGAACTGTGGTTTTGGTGTTTCCCATTGTGCTTCAGAAGGAACTCAAGTCACCTGGTCTCTACGCTCCAGGAGAATGAACAATCGGACCTTCTTATGAGGCAATGTGGCTCAGTGCCCAGCTGGGAGAGTGGCAGTGCCCACCAACCTTCCTGCTGATGGAAAACACAGGGTGAAGAATGAAACTACCTGCTCACAAATTCAATAAAAACAGGACAGCGTCAGGCACGGTTTCCTGACCACCCATCTGTCCTTGAAACTCTGCACGTGACGGAGCCCCACATGCCTGTGGGGGCCATGTCTTCTCAGTCACCAGGTTGTTTTCTTAGGAAATTCTCAAGTGAAACTTGGTCCTCAATTTATACACACCACGACCTCTGGGAGTCGAAGGGAAGGAAGTATGGTTTTGCGTGTCAAAGGTCAAAGCTCCATGAGAAAGGGCTTTGAGATTGAGCCCAAACCACACAGGCAAGAAGTTGATTCTTTACATCCTGACACCGTAGACGAGGGCTCTCAAATGAGTCCCATGGGACTGAGCCCTCTGTGAGAAGTAACCATTCCCAGTGCACGACAGGATTCCCTAATAATGAAATCTACTAATAATAAGTTTATATTAATTGCCCACTTGACATTTTATAGCCAAATAAACAGCACAGCATAACAGAACAGAAAGGCCAGCACACCCCTCCCCCCACCGGGACCCTTCAAACTTAGACCCAAATAAGGTCCCATCTGCAACTGGTCATGTCCACAGTAGATGCAGTGCCATACCCCAGAGTGGTCGTCAAGAAATATCACTGGGCCTAAAAGACAGTGAGGAAAATCCCAGATGATGTAGAGATAAAAGAGTCCTGAGGGATTTTGAAATGTTTTGAGTTTCACATGGTAGGTTTGTATACCTGCCATGCCTGTTTGGATATACCTGTTCTCTCCTTGACCAGTGACTCTCTCTTCCTCCCAGTAGAAGAGGAAGATGAACCACTAGGCAAGTAAAGTTAAACATCTACTTCCTCAAAAATAAAAGACAAGTTATGCCCTCAAAGAGCCTATCAAAAATAAAATATTTTGAAAAAAACAGTTCCTTTTTTCTCACCCTATTCCTTACTGTATTTTCTCTAAAGAGACAAACATTAATCATATAATGACAAAATATAAAATTTAAGTGGTGACAAGTGCTACCCCTACCACGGTGCCACGTCCAGTGAGAAGCACAGGGGCTTCTGTGAGGGGTGGCCCCAAGCGGAGACCGGGGCAAAAGGGCAGAAACTCACAGGGCAGAGGGGCTCAGCCTAGGCCCTGGCCAGCTGAGAAGGTGGGAGCGGGCTCGGTGGGGAGGGGAGGGGGCAGGAGACAAGGCGTCACTGAGTCCCTGCAGGGTTTTGCCCTTAGCAGTGGGAAGAGAGCTCTAAGCAGGTGGAATAATGATCACACTTGCACCGACACGGCAGCAGTCTGGAGACTGGAATCCTGAGGAGAAAGAGCCAGTACAGACCTGTGGAGTGATCGGTAGCGCAGGAAACTGTGGTGGCGTTTGGTCTAAGGATGGGGCAGTGGACATGAAAGCAAGTGGGCAATTTCAAGAGCTGCGCTGAGTTGGAGAGACCCTCCATGAGGGAATCAACTCTTCCTTATCCGTGTCCACATTTCTGTTTTAGAACCAGTGACTCCCTGAAGCACCTACTGTTTGCACGTGTCTCTTCTCCTCCTGGACCACGGCTGCAGGAGGGTGGGAGTCGTGGCCTTGCCCACTGTGGCTCCTTCCTCAGCACCAACGGAGCTGGCCCCTGAGATGCCAGTGGACTGGAGAATCCAGGTGAGCAGAAACCTGTCCCCAGAGCAGGACAAGCAGAGTATGGACAGGCTAGGCCACAGCCAGGCAGGGGTGACAGCAAAGCTGCTAGACAGGGAAGGATTCTGCGAAGAAGAAAGCTTTACCCCTAGGAGGCAGCAGTCACCCTCATTTTTTCCTTAACAATTATATGTCACGTGCACTGTGCTTAACACCCTCAATTAATCTGGTCATTCCTAGCAATAGTCCCTTTCAGTTAATTTCATCCTAGAGCCACCTTTTTATATGTTCTAATTCTTGGCCCTTGAGCAGAAATTTCAAAGTCATCATGCCCTTTTTTAATGCCAAAATTAAAAGTTCTCAAGATGGCACGCCCTTCCTTAGTCCCTCAGGTGGGCCGGGCTCCCTGGGCCACATCTACGCCTGCGATTCTCTCTGAATGAGCAACTCACAGCTCAGCCACCCTCACTCTGAGCACTCGCAAGCTCATGGCTGAGCAGCCCCACAGACCACAGAGTGTCAGTGTCTTTGATGCAACTCGGCCGCGCCAACCCAGGAGCCATCCCAGGTGAAGGGTCCCTGCTCCTTCCCGGCAGCCGAGGTGCTCAGAGAGCACCCTCTAGCCCCTGCCCAGGCACCCTGACCTCAGACTTCCAACTCCAGAACTGTGAGAAATGAATTTCTGCTCTTTATAAGTCATGCAGCCTCTGGTAATTTGGTATAGCAGCCCAAAGATGCTTGCCTTGGAAAACAAGATGCTTGCCTTGGAAAACAATGCTTGCTACAGCGGGACCACGGTCCATGGTCATCTCATCCTTGTCTTCTCTTCTAAACACTGCCATGGAGAGCTAGCAGAAAGCACGCAAAGTTCTCCTCCTACTCACGTTTGCCTTTGTCTACAAATAGAAAAGCGTTAGGCTCTGCTCACACTGCTGTGCGTGTCACTCACTTTCACGCTGCCGGAGGTGGCTGGCACGTCCTTGCTAACTGGGTCACTTTGGCGCTCGCTATGCATCACGGGCTGTGTACATGTGCCTGCGGTTTACTGATTATGTTATCTACATCTAACTGACCCTCACAGGAGAACCACAGATTGGAGAAAATGCTCATGATATGAGCTTGAGGACGAGAAAGTGAAGGGCTAACACACCTAATAGGAGCCACATTTGCAGGTGAAAATTATTATTTTATTTCATTGCTATGTTAACCTTTAGAAATTTCTATCACATTTAAATGTCTGGTGTACAAAATATACATTATCTGTGTAAGAGAATAGTCACAAATTTATAAATAAGTCTATAAATTCACAGAATGCTTTAAAATATTTCACTGGTAGTGGTGTCTTCATTAAGAATGTGTACAGACCATGGATGTAGATTGCAACCCCCTGCCTCAAAGCAGACATCTGTCACGTAGCTCCTCCCACTTGTCCAGCAGGCTCTGGCGTGCCTTCCCGCCACACTGGACACGCTGGCACTTGGATATTACAACTGGGGCCACACCAGCAAGGGACCAGGAAACAAAAACATCGTCTTAGGTAAACTGTGAAAGTCCAGAGGAGCTCTTCTGCTTTCTGGCTGAAATCCCACACAGGTATGACAGCAACAGAAGCTCCACGCCTCCCTGGCTGTGGCTGGCCCCTGGGGACCCAGTGACAGGCACTCTGCTCGCCCTCTGCTAGGGAGTGTCACTGAACTCCATGATGGTTCTATGGATCCTTTCTTTGACTTGCTTCCTGGCGGTTTGCCCTTTGAAGCTCTTACCTTGCTTTGGATGGAAACCATGTAAAACTATCACATTCTATATTGTTTCCATCCTTGACTGTGAGCTCACTGGCCCCCATCCAACCCAAACCTCAGCCCTGATTTCCTCAATATTTGGCCCACACTTACAAACCTCAAAGAACCTCCCAGAAAACCTGGCTTCAGTCTAAAGTCTCTTTACCCACATTTACACAGGACTGCTTTAAACCAGTAAGCCTGCAGTAGACTGCTCAAGAATGCCATAGCTTCCTTCCAGTTATGTTATATATAACTTCAGTCTTATTTGTTTAAAGAAAGAAAAAGATTATTCGGAGATTCAAATCGAGTAAGCTTAATAGAACTGTAATGACTCTGGCAATCATTTTCAAAGCTGCAATAGCTCATCGTGGTAGCTGTATGTCCTGACAGACACATGGAGAGTATTAACAGAAATCTTCCCACAATGTTGCTTTTAGAGCTTAGTATTGCAATTTGCTAAATGTTCTCCCTCATTTTCTGCAGCAAGGCCATGGTCCCTTTTTATAGTAAAATAAATACTCTAATGCTTTCTACATATTGCATCTGTGAAAAACACATACATCTGTGCAAAGTCCTAAATTGGAGCAATATTTATATGCAGCGACATGTGCCACAGTTTGCATCCTGACATTGCAGAGTTAACACTGCCTGTGAAAAATGTTGGCTCCGTAATGAATGCTTATATTGTACATACAGTAGAAACACGCCATGTGCATTACACCCTATAAATGCAATGCAGGAAATTAACATAAAGGCAAAGTAAAAGTTCGCATATCTTTATCTCACAGCGGGTCTCGAGACCTGCCTCCATTCCGCAAACACCAGGCCAGGATGCTTTATAAAGCCACAGGTAGATTCTTCATCAGTCCTGGGAGGGTGGAGCTGTACAGACTTCCAAACATGTGCAGAGAAAAATACTCCATTTGTTTTCTTTGCCTATATTTATTATAGCACCTGGTGCCTGTAAGCAGAAGATGCTGGTGGTCAGACCTCCAGCCAAAGCCAGACACCGGCCCAGAGGAAAGCACCAGTTGCCAGTGCTCCTGGCATGCCCAGCCTGAAAGAAAAAGCGAGAGGCTTCCACGGAGACTTCTCGTGCTCCCACAGCTTCCTGTTAGACATTAGTAACTAATTCTTGCAGTTGGGTTTAGTTTGCAGTTTAGATACGTGAGGACAAACAGAAAGGAACAACTTGGCTGCCAGTACACCAGGCCAAAGAAGCTAAGTCTTAAATCATGTGCAAGAAAAACAGGGCAGAAATAAAATAACCATACGTATACTACAGGCTAAAAGCAAGCACCTCTAAATTGAGGTTTAAGAACCAAGGTGGGAAGGGGGACATGTCCTAAAATATCCAGGTTATTTATATAAACGCCATCTTTTTCACTGCAAATTGCACACCTTTCCATCTCACTTTGTGGTATAGAAATAGACATAGATGTGAGTCTCTTCCTCTGTGTGAAGTTCTCATGAAACCTTTGTCCTCGTAAAGGCCTTTGTCTATTTTGAATCTGAATTTCTTATTCACAAATCAGGCAGCAAACTGAAATGCCGATTCTTACATTTGATGAGAGATCATTGAAGGGTTTCATCTCCTAGAAGGTAAATTGGAAGGTCTCATGGTTAATTCCTAGCTCTACCACACTATCTTCAGTTACTTAGCAACTGTGGTCATTGATCAAATATCAGACAGCATGGACAGTGAGGTGTATCTTTAAGAAAAACGCGCTGCCAGTCATAACTGTAGGAGCCATCAATTGAAAGATGCACCCTGACTTCAGAAGTGTTAAATGTGAAAACATGCGTGACTTAGAAGTAATGACATAATGTGTACACTGTGTGCCTCCTGGGCGCCAGGTACTGTGGGTTTTTCCTTTATTCATGCAAGTTACTGCCCAAGCAGACATGGTATAAAACTGTGTCTGTGAGGCGCTCTGTCCTTCCACAGGGCTGACGGCAAGGAGTTCAGACTTTCCCTCGTCGTTTCACTTTCGAAAGACAAGTTAGCCCCTTATACGAGCTATCTTGAAACATAAGAAAGCAAGTAAACAAAAGAAAACACAGGACAGTGCAAATCTTCAAAATATCAAGCGCTTGAGCTCTGCAATGCTGCACACTTTATAGAACCTAATTTCAGTGAATCTCCATTGATTCCTGTTTTGTTTGCAAACACGTTTCCTGTATTTATTTCTTGTGAAGAAAGGGCAACCGACTAGTTCATGTCTAGAAAAATAAACATGCTCCATTTCACAGATGGCAGTACACTGTGGGTGCTGAGCAGGGTCCGGATGGGGATCCTGCACTTCGAAGTAAAATTTTAAAAGTAGGTCATTAATCACCTACACTTCCTCAAAGAGCGTCTTAACCCATCCTGCTGTACAGATAGTGATTGGAGGAAAGTTCTGTTTTCATTGGATTTGGTTATCATTTTGCCCTGAACCCCACTTCCTAAAGTAATCAGAACAGCTACTTAAAATAGAACAAACTCTGGCTAGAGACTAAGGAGACAGTTCAGGAATCTGGGCGTGTGTCCCTGTGTACACACGTCCTCCACCCCGTAGTCTTGGAGGCTCCATGCTGTGCCATGTGCTTTGATCCCTGTGATGTCTCCTTAGTCTTTGAAAGCTAAACTATTGTCAAGCTATCCAGTGAAAAATAATCAATTTCTTTATCCCACTTCTCTTGGTCAGGAATACAGATTTTAGCCTGATCTAATTCTTTGAAATTAATTTTCTTCATTAAAGGTTTTGTAAAAGCTGTAAAACTGGAAATGTTCCCTTGAAAATGATGCAGCTAATTATGGCTATATGGAGTATTAACAAAAATAACTCTTTTGGAAAGGTTGTTGCAGTATTTTGAGTAGTAAAATGGTCTGTAAATTTAATATGTAACATAAGCTCAAAATGTTATGTCAATCTCCTTACTGCAATCAAGGCATTGGTTAGAATACCTCTCTCTTGTAGTTCAGAATCCTAAGCTCTATTATTTTTATTTAGATTAATTCATTGGCTTTTAAAAAGAAATTTAATAATTCTGACATGACAGAGTTGAGAGCTTACTGGGGCTGTCTTTTCATAAAAATAGCCCATTCAGTAGTTAGCCCAGACCTTGGCATTCTTATCTCTCAGGATCAAGACTGATTACCTTATTTTAGTCTTTTTCTTTCTCCTTACAATATATATGACTAATAATAAGTCTTACATTTGTATTATGTCTTGAAATTCACAAAAATCTTTAAGTGACGAACAAAGACATTTAGGCATAAAACTTTTTATTTTATATTCATCCTTAGGGAAGGGAAGGGAAAATAGGTTCATTAGTTGACATTCTAGTTTGTCTTCAATTTTAACTTGAAAACAAATAGGGTAGAATTCTGTATGTGCATATATACATTGTATAAAGATTATTGATGTGACATATTACAGAATAAAGACTTTTGTCCTCTATGTAAATGACTAGAAATGATTAAATCCCATTCAAATGTCTAAAAACAAAATATCAAAGCACAAAGCAGTACTTTGAATGTGGTGGCATGAAGTTGATGTTTACATCTTCCTGATTGGGAACTACTTAATCATCTTGAGAAGATTAAAACACAGAAATGCAAACTCCATGTCCAGTGAAACTCAGAGGTACCTAAAATCTCAAGCCATAACATGGAGACAAGACTTTCCACCAGGGCAAGGTGGAGAAGGTGCACGCCGGGGTCTCAGGTCTCAGAGAGAGCTGAGCTTCAGAGATGAGGAGCCCTGTGGGCAAAAATCACGTATAGACTTTCCCACAGGAACCAACACCTAAAAAATCCTAAAGAAAGAAGGTTTGATCCAAGAAAATTTCTATCCATCCCTATTTAATTAAAGTCTGAAGGAACAGGCAAAAAGTTTTGAAATTTCAAGAACACAAGGAACATTTTCCCCATGGACCCTTCTTGAAGAACCTAAGGGGAATACTAGAGGCTCCCACAGATGCCTGGGAGGAAAAACCAGAAACTAGGTGAAGGACATGTTTGGGGCCTTGGCTTTGTTTCACTGATGGACAAAGACTGAGGCAAACCTTGAATTATGTTTTCAAAACAGAACATAAATGTTACAAACCAGGAAGAAAATGTGGAGAGATTTAATCCAACCAAGAAGGCAAGGGGGAGGTAGGACATAGTGTCCATGCACTGATTCCATTATCTGTAAAATACATCATTGAGCACCTAGAAATTAAGCAAGCAGCAGAGACATAATTCCATGTGAGAGCATGAACGTGAACACTCACACTGGCGAGATAGCAAACATGTAAATGGGAGGAGGAGAGAAGGGGAAACAGGGAGAGAGAGAGATAAATGACAGGGGACTGAGCTTCCATATCTATAAAGGCAAATGGATTAAACGCATCCATTAAAAGACCGACATGTTGGGTCACAAAGTAAAACAGTTGGAAGGAATGAATTAATACAAAAACTAGATTCAATAATCAGAAAACAAAGATTATGAAAATAGTAAAAAAATTAAAAAGTTTGTTTTATTTAAAAGAGATTATTTTTTAGCCTAAAAAAGAAAAATACTGGTATATACAATAAAAATGATAAAAGGAAAATGACCATAGACATAATTAAATTAAAATAATTAAAATAAGCATGAAAAACTATTTTGCTTTATCCTATGTAAATAAATTTGAAACTTGCACAACTTTATACTTCCTTAAGGAGACACAGTATGCCAAAATGAACCCTAATGAATCTAATTAGACCAATTGCAAATTATATAAAATGTCGAAAAAGCTATACCTTACAAAAAAACCAAGCCAATCCCACAGGAGATTTTTACCACACCTGTGCATATCAGATACCTGGAATGCTATTCCAGAGCACAGAAAAGAAAAACAATTCTCAAATTATTTTGATGCAGAAGAATATGAGTGAGTTTATAGCCTGACAAAAGACCACACACACACACAGACACACATGCACTATTTCTTACCACACAAACGTAATCCATCAGCACATTAAAAATTAGCATGCTATGTGGGATCAGCTGGGAGCTGGAATTAGCTCCCAGATGAAGGGAAAGGGTAAGTGAGAGATCCCAGGATGCCACACTCCCACCATGGACTTCTACAATCCTAGCTGTGGAAGAGCCCTTCCACCCTCCTGGGCTTCGAGGCTAACACAAGGAGCTGCCTCGAGATTGTACAGAGGCGCTGCTCCAGAGAGGGGACTCACACTTGGTCCCATAGGCTTCTGAGCCCTGAGCAGCTGCAGCACGGTGCCAGTCTGAGAGCTCAGACCCCAAAGGACTGCATCCTGCCCCAAGGCCAATGCTGCCACTGCTGAGCCATGGAGGGAAAGGGCAGAAGTGGAGCCTTGGCACCTTCACGTGCCCCGAGGACAAACCCCACCACCGTGGCTGTGGGCAGCTGCAAAACTGAGGTGCAAGCAAACTGTTCACCTCTCATCTGCCTGCCTACACTCTCCCACTGAGAGTGGCCATGCCTTACCTGATGGTAAGCCTGCAGTGCAGCTGCCACTGCTCCATCCTGAACATTCCACTAGCAGCCTTGGAACCACTCAGCCCTGGCTGTCACAGCCCACACCTGAATGTGCTACCAAAGGGCTTGAGGACAAGTCCAGTGCCAGCCCAGTCCACCATCGTTGCACCTGAACATTTCTCCTGAGGTTGGGCCAATCCAACCTACCAATACTGCCACAGCTGGCACCCACACACAACACCAATGGGCCAGGGGACTGGCTCACCCAATCCACTATAGCCACTGCCAACACCAGCGTGGACCACTTGGTTTTAGTAGTTGCCCTACCACTGCTACTGTCATCATCCACATCAATCCCACCTCCATTCCTGGCCTACTGCTGCCGCTATAGGCATCTGAGCAAGCCACCTTTTGGACCCCAAATCAGCCCACCTGGACCTGCTAACATCAGAGTTAACATATACTGCTTTAGAGTCCAAGGAGAATTTTGGAAACTACATGGAAATTAAACAACAAGCTCCTGAATGACCATTAGATCAATAAAGAAATTAGACGAAAATAACAAAATTTCTAGAAACACAACATATGGAAACTTATAGGATACAGGAAAAGCAGCGCTATGAGGAAAGTTTATAGCAAAATTAGCATAAGAAAAGAAATAATAAAGATCAGAGAAGAACTAAATGAAACTGACACTAAAAAGACAATATAAAGGATCAACAAAACAAAAAGTTGGGTTTTTGAAAAGATAAGAAAATTTGATAAATTACTACCTAGACTAACCAAGAAAAGAGAGAAGAACCAAATAAACAAAATTGGAAATAAAAAGGGAGACATTACAATTGATAGCACAGAAATACAAAAGATCATCAGAGACTATTATGAACAACTATATGCTGACAAACTAGAAAATCTACCAGAAATTGATAAATTCCTGAAAACACACAACCTACCCAGATTCAATCAGGAAGAAATAGAAAACCGTAACAGACCAATGAGTAGTGAGATTGAATCAGTAATAAAAGATCTCTCCACAAAGAAAAGGCAGGACTGGATTGAATCACAGCCAGGTTTTACCAAAAGTATAAAGAAATACCAATCCTCCTGAAACTATTCCAAAAAAAATGAATAGGAGGGAGCTCTCCCTAACTTATATCACGAGGCTGTCATTACCCTGATACCAAAATCAGACAAGGACACAACACAAAAAGAAAACTACAGGCCAATATCCCTGATAAACATAGACACAAAAATCCTCAACAAAATACCAGCAAACCAAATCCAACAGCATACCAAAAAGATAATATGCCATGGCCAATTGTATATACACCAGTGATACAAGGATGACTCCACATAGGCAAATCGATAAACACATACATCACACCAACAGAATGAAAGACAAGGGTCATATGATATCTCAATAGAGGCAGAAAAAACATTTTATGAAATTCAACATCTCTTCATGATAAAAACTCTTAACAAACTGGGAGTAGAAGGAACGTAAAAATAAATAATAAAGGCTGTTTATGACAAACCCAAAGGTCATATGATACCAAATGGGGAAAAGCTGAAAACCTTTTCTATAAGATCTGGAACAAGAAAGGATGTCTGCTGGCACCACTCTTGTTCAACACAGCACTGAAAGTCATAGCCAGAGCAATCAGGCAAGACAAAGACAGAAAAGTCATCCACACTGGAGAAGTGGAAGACTAATTAGCCCTTTTTGTTGATATGATCTTATGTCTAGGAAAACCAAATGACTCCACCAAAAATCTCCTAGATTTGATAAATAAACTCAGTAAAGTTACAGGATACAAAATCAACATACAAAAACCAGTAATAATCCATGACTAGCTAGCTAAGGAAAACATCAAGAAGGCAATCCCATTTATAATAGCTGCCAACAAATAAAATAACTCAGAATAAATTTAACCAAGGAGGTGAAAAGATTTCTACCAGGAAAACTACAAAACACTGATGAAAGAAATTGAACAGAACAAAAACAAATGAAAAGACATCCCAGACCCATAGATTGAAAAAATTAATGTCATTAAAATGACCTCACTGCACAAAGCAATCTGCAGATTCAATGCAATATCTATGAAAAGAGCAATGTCATTTTTAATTTTTCACAGAACTAGAAAAAAATACTAAAATTCATATGGAACCAAAAAAAAGAAAAAAAGCCCAAATAGTTAAAGCAAACCTGATCTAATAGAACAAAGCTGGAGCCATCATACTGTTTGACTTCAAAATATATTACCAGGCTATAGTAACCAAAACAACATGATATTGGTATGAAAGCAGACAATGGAACAGAGAAAAGAGTCCAGAAAAAAATCCTCAAATTTACAGCCTACTTATTTTCAATAAAGACCCCAAGAACACTTACTGGGGAAAGACCACCATCTTCAATAAACTGTTTGGGAAAAATTGGGTGCCCATATGCAGAAGAGTGAAACTGAACCCCTGTTTCTCCATATGCATAAAAATTAACCAAAGATGGATTAAAGACTTAACTGTAATACCTGAAACTATAAAGCTACTAGGAAAGAAAAAAACATGGAAAACCCTTCAAGACATTGGTCTAGGCAAAGATCTCATGGCTACGATCTCAAAAGCATGGAGAACTATAACAAAAATAGACAAATGGGACTATATCCAACTAAAAAGCCTCTGCACAGCAAGGAAAACAATCAACAGAGTGAAGAGACAACCTGTTTAATGGGAGAAAATATGCAAACTATTTATCTAACAAGGAACAGATATCCAGAATATACAAGGAACTCAACTCAACAGTAAAAAAATAAATAATTCCATTAAAAAATGGGGAAAGGACAGGAATAGACATTTCTCAAAAAAAGACATACAAATGTCCAACAGGTATATGAAAAATGATCCACATCACTAATCTTAAGGGAAATGCAAATCAAAACCACAGTGAGATACCACTTTACCCCTGTTAGATTGGCTATTACTAAAAAGCCTACCTGGAGGTAGTGTCAGATCCCACAGGTTGAGGGCTCAGTCCCTTTCCCCCACTTTCAACATAAATCACAAGCCCCAGATTGTTTTACCTGTGCTCCTGACCTTCTGGCTATAAATTGGGGATCCCACAATACTTTCCTTGTGTTCAATTAATTTGCTAGAGTGGCTCACTGAACTCAGGGAAGTGCCTAAGTTTACTAGTTTGTTATAAAGGATATTACAAAGGGTGCAGATGAAAAGATGCATGACGAAAGGAATGGGGGAAGGGGACACAGAACTGCTGTGCCCTCGCCAGGTATGCCACTTTCCAGGAACCTCTACGTGTGCAGCTACTTGGAAACTTTTCAAACCCAGTTCTTTCAGGTTTTTATGGAAGCCTTATTATATAGGCATAACTGATTAAATCAGTGCTCATTGGTGGTCAGCTTAACCTTTAGCACCTCCTTTCTCCCTGGAGGTTGAGAGGTGGAGCTGAAAGTCTCAACCCTACAATCTTGCCTTGGTCTTTCTGGTGGCTAGTAGCCATCCTGGAGCTACCTAGGGGCTGGCAGCCAACAGTCAATCATTAGCATACAAAAAGATATCACCATGGAGATTCTAAGGATTTTAGGAGTTACATACCAAGAAATGCAGAGGAAGACCAAATATATCTTTTATAATATCACACATGTACAATTGGGGTTTGTATGGCCATTGTATTAAATTTACTCACTGTTAAAGGAAAAAACAAAGTCCATAAAATAATTTAAAGAGGTTTATTCTGAGCCAATGTGAGTGACTATGGCCCAGGGAACATAGTTTCAAGAGGTCCTAAGGAAATGTGTCCAAGGCAGCTGGCTTACAGTTTGGTTTTATACATTTTAGGAAGACAGGAAATGCAGGTAAAATCGTAAATCAATACATGGAAACTTTACATTGGTTTGACCTCAAAAGGAAGGACATCTCAAAGTGGGGGCTCACAGATTACAGGTGGCTACAGAGATTCTTTAATTTGTAATTGAGAGAAATAAAGCTTTGTGTAAAATCTTGGAGTCAGTAGAAAGAAATGTTTCAAGGTAAGGAATTCTGCTATTCTTACAGCAAGCCACAATATAGCAACTCAAAGTGACCTGTTAAGTACATTGATGGCCTGCAGGCATGACTTCACCTTTGCCTTGCATTGCCTTAGGTCCTGTTGATAATTTAGTATCTTATTGTCACCAATAGTCTGTTTTGTCAGTCCTTTGATCCCTATTTTAACATTAATGCTGATCAGTTGTTGTGTCTAAACTCCAAAAGAGAGGGGGTATAATGAGGCATGTCCAACCTCCCTTCCCTTCATAGCTGTTATTCAGTTTTTCTGGGGTTTCCTTGGCCAAGAGGGGGTTCATTCAGTCAGTAGAGGCGGGAAACTTAGGATTTTATATTTAGTTTGTATCACCTAGAGAAAGAAATGACTTTTACACTATATTGAGTTTTCCTGTCTTCTCTATCACAAAAAAAAGTGAATTTTCAATCATATGCTTGTAACACAGAAATCTTAGACAGTAGCAAGTTTTCTAATGATTAACAGAAGATATGAGACAGAAACAGCAGAAACACATGACACATTGATGTCCAGGAGGTCTCGAATCCATCAGAAGTAAATGTGCCTTTCATTACCCCTAATTGGAATAAATTTTGGATTTGGAATGAGTACAGGATGAATCAGTCACTTAATTTTAATGTCTCTCAAGGACTGCATAATTAACTTTCATTCATCAGTGGCACTGTGGTTTAGAAAGTCATTAATTGTGGGGGTTTTAAACAAAACATCATGTATATCCTGCTAAAAGCATAGTTTGATAAGAAATCAGTACAAGGCATTCTCTGAAACACCCTCATTCATTAATGACCTGCAGTCTTTAAATTCTATCTGTATGTTTCCAAGGAGATCTAGCTGAAGTCAAAGCTGGGAGTGAGGAACAGAGTTATAGATCTGCTATTCGTCTTTTACTTCCCACAATCCCAAACTTCAACATTTTCTTTCCAATATACTCTATTAGGTGCCGACTTGCGTATTAATTCAGTGAGAAAATAGCCACAATCAGAACAAAAGTTCCCCATCTTCCCACCACCACATCTACTAAACTATCTGAAACTATATTTCCATTTCTTATACTGTCCTTATCTGATATTGGCACAAGATTTCACTTAAAAAATGAAATTAAAAATCCATAAAACAAATTTGGAAGTACTCCCTCTACTTCTAGTCTCTGAGAAAGTTTTTATAGATGGGAATTATCTCTTCCATGAAAAATTTTGGAATTTTTTCTTAAAGTTGGCTGGGCATATTGCTTTCTTATGGGAAGATTTAAAATTGCTGATATTAATACAAATGCTTGAATGGGTTTAGGACTAATTTGGGGAGTTTTTTGAGTGATTTTTGGTAAGTTATATTTTCCTAGGAATTCATCCATTTTGTTAAATGTTTCAAGTTCATTGGAATAAAATTGTCAATTGTATTAACAAATTTTTAATCTTTAATCTGTCTCTCATTGTGTCTTTTTTTTTTTTTTGTTCCTATGTTTATTTATGGCTTCTTTTGTGCTCTCTTTTTTTCTTTACCAGACTACCCAGAGTAATGTCTATTTTATTAGTCTTCAAATATCCAACTTTTATTTTTCTTATTTTTCTGTATTTTATCTTTGATGGCATTTTCTCTTTTCTGCTTTCTTTTTTTCTCTTATTTCTTTGGAAGTATTCCATTTCCCTTTTCTAATTTATGAGGTTGAACTCTCATAAAGAAACAGCAATATGATTTCAAAAATTTAATCTATAACCTCAAAGGAATTTCAAAAATCTCAAGTAGTTACTGTGTTTCAAGTCTTTGCACCTAGAGCAAATCTACTCAGTACAGTCACTTCTGTGTCTTAGTAGATAACCAAAATTCTCATGTGTTTAGATTCAAGCAGACTTTTGTCAAATAAATAATCCCTTATTGCAAGTGCTTCTCTCTGACACCTACTCCAGTATGCAGTAAAGGAGTCAGCATCTGTGTGCTCAGGGTGACGTTGCCAAGAGCTTGGGCGGGGATTCTAACCCTGGCTCTGTCACTCATCAGCTATATGACCCCAGGAAAGTTTCTTGAACTCTCAATTTTTGCAATGTGAATTTTAAAAAATGTGATTAATAATGAATGCACATCAGTTAAAAAGTTAGCTGAAATGGTATGTATGAAGAGCTCAAAATAGTGCCAGCTACATACCAAACCCTGTCGACATCTAATTTATATTTATTTTCTGACATATACTATCTCGCTAATATTGGCATTTTTCATTCGTCCACCTGTTTATTTTCCTGACATGTAATCATTACCAGAGCTAGTAGATATTTCATTGTATTAACAACAATAATAAAATGAAACTCAAGCAACTTGTAGCAAATGTGGAAACAAATTAAGATAACTCTGAGCTTTCCACAATTTGATGTGCATTGGACCACCTGGAGATTTTATGAAACATACATTTTGATTCAGTAGGTCTATATGCAATCTGGCATGTAAATGTCTAAGAAGCTCCCACATGGCTTTAATGTCCCTGATCTTTGGACCACAATTTGAGTAGCAAGGCTCTGAAAAACTAGCTAAGAGTTGAAATTAAAATATTACTGTGGTGTGTATAGCTTCAGTTGAAAATGCAAAGGTATAAATTGAGGTGAAAAATGTGGACATAGTTTGAGCAGTATGTTAACACAAGGGTGTTTGAAAAACTCTTCTAAATAAAAAGTTGGGTTACAAATATGGTTAAATAATAGACTTTTAGTCATATTCTCAACTTATACTTTATGCAGGCTGTAGCAGCCATGCTCCTTGAACCATGAAGACACACACGTGAATGGGAATAACAGGTCAAGATATTGGAACAAGGACTGTCCTGAAAGATTTGAGACACCTGACCCCAGACGTCTACTTCCAATAGCCGATAAATACGCACAGTCCCCTAATGGAGTCTGCCTGATTTCTGAATCTATAAAAGTGCTTTAAATTTTATTTCTTGGAAATCATATTTGCCGTTTCTTCCAGGATCCTGATGACTCAGTGGTAGAACATATATCCCTCCTTTTACCTAAGGAAGAGTCTGTGTTCTCTCTGTTAAAACGCAGTCACCCCACACTCACATGGGAGATTCTCCATCACGACCATTCCCCAGGATCAGCCGGCACCTCCTGTCCCACCTCAGGACTTGTCAAGGATGGTTTCCAGACTGTCACTGTCATTGTTAACATAGGCGCAGGTCTTGCTGGAGGAAGATGAGTAGTGTAACTGAACTTGTAAACTTCAGAAATGGAGACATCTTTGAAGTTGACATAAAACCACCTAAAATTGGATTTTTTCCAAAGGCAGCACCATCCACTTGCAATAAACAGAAAGAAACAAAGCTTTTGAACATGAATGAACAGTTGAAGGGGTGGAATTTTCTAGTGATGCCAGATGGAGTAAAAAATCTGTTTGTTGACATAAAAAAATAGAGCTGATCTCTAGATAAAAATGTTTTATTTGAGAATAATATAAAAGAAGTAGGATTGCAATCCCTGGCATACATACAGACCAGGTGGCCTCTGGTATGTTTGGAGAACAAAGGAAAATATCAGGCTTTACTGGGGGAAGAGAAGGTTACCCAAGTTGTTTTGAAAAAGAGCTTACCGGCGCTGGCAGCGCTTGCAAGAGCTGGCGCGTTTGTTCCGACTGGCGAGCATCAGTAGGTGCCGGCAGGACTTGTAATCTTGGAGTTCTGGTTAGGCCCTTGTAGTTTGGGATTGGGTTTGTGAGACAGTTTTTTAAATGGATGAGTGTTCTTGTATAAGTGGCTAGCTGCCCTTGTGCTCTAGCTGTCCTTGTGTGACATGTGGTAAGCTGTGGTTTGGAAAAACTCCTGTGGTAGTTCCTGTTATCAGGCAGATCCTGTGTGAGAGCCCTCCCTCTATAGCCTTTCCAGCTGCATCTGCCAGGGTTTTACACAAGTAACTGTCCCTGCTGCATTAACTGTCATGTCAGTTCTTGAGATGTGCCCTAATCGTATTTCTCACCGTTTCAGTGTAATGGCCATTTTGCTCTCATGGAAATTAATAGGCAGGAGAAAGAACGATTACTGTGGCCAAAGTTCTGCTGTGATGAGGTTTTTCTGCATTTATTTTGGCCCAGTGGCGTTGTCAGCTGGCCAACCTTGCTGTGGCTGATGCTACGGACGCCTAATGGAGACGTGCAGTGACAGAGGCATGAAACTCCGAGCAGACACACAGGAGGAGCTTTTCAAGTGAGTTCAACTATACTAACAATGTTAGTGTTTTCCTCTCAAGTATTACCATCATCGCCTGCAAAAGCTCAAAGAGGTGGAATAAGCAGTTACCTCCACTAAGTGATATGAAAAGCCTGTCAATCCCATCCCAGGCCAGGTCAGATACATACAGATTCTCCATGACACGCTGCCCGACAGAGCTGGCTGATGGGCTCTTGGGGTTAAGGTATGATACATCTATTAGCATATGAGCAACATAGTACTTGTCATACTGACGACTGGAACTTGAAAGCCAAGGTAGCCCTTTTAGAGATTGGAGCTCAATACACAGTGGTTGGAAAGGTAAGGGCCAGGATGGGAGGATGGCCCCGCAGGGGCTGGCAGAAAGTGGCCACCAGAGGTCAGCATTGAGACCACGTTGCAGGGTCAGGCACAGATAAAGCTTTTCATTCAGTCATCAGAAATGAGGCTTAATTTACCATCCCCGGCAGCAGTAATATGCTGATTTAAACTGATCCAATGTTATAAATAGACTTTTTAAAATTTTTATTCCTTCATTTATAAAATTAAAGAAAAGGGGGTGTAGATAGCTTTTATGAATATATACACATTTTAACAAAATTTGTTTGTTTTTTTGTAACAAAATTTGGAATAAAATTGGAGAGAGAATCACAGAAGAGGAAACAATATAGAGCCTGCAATGAAAACAGGAGTAAAGATGATAAATACCCAAACTCATGCCTTGAGGTCTTTTATGATTATGAGAAATATGACCAAAAAAATGGTTTTGAGTATTTTGGCCACTGAATGAAAGAGGAAAGTAACAGTCATCTAGAAGTATTTCTCACAATTTACCTTTTGTTAGGTGGGGAAAGATGGTGGTTCAGGTTTCATGCAAAGCCTTAGTGTTAGCTGTTTTGAGGGGTGAGGTGGGACTGAGGGCTCTGTGTGAAGCGAGGAGACTGAGATGTGCACCTGGACACCTCTCTCCACAGATGGGGACCCGGGGGCTGCCTGTGAACAGAGCCTCAACATCCTTAAGAAAAACTTAGGTTCACTGTGACAAGATGCTAAAGGGGTCATTTGGTCCCTGAAGTTCTGGCTCATAAAGCAGTGCTTTCATGGTCAAAGCACTTACACCCTTTATTTAAATAGTCTCCTGTGATTGCCTGATACCCATCAAACCAACGAAGGCAGCCATCCCTGTTGAGGTGGAGGGGTGCCCGTAGCCACAGGCCTCCAGGCTGCTGCGGACAGCTCCTGGACGTGTCCCAAGGCACCTTGATAGCAGGTCCTAAGTAAATAACCTTACAGTCAGTCTACCAACAAGTTCCAGAAAGCTGTTTCTTTTGAGGTTAACAAAAACAACCGGAAATTTTTAAAATAAAAAGAATCACTCACTCACCTTGTAACTGAAAAAAAGATCAATAAAGCTCTCATAGAATATTTAATTCTAAGCAATAAAACTTCCTGGTGCAGTCATCAGGATAAAATGGTTGCAAAGTGTGTGTCTGGGCAACCGAAAGACTTAAATTGCCACATAAGTTTGTTAACTTAAAGGCAATAAAATGGTGGTGAAGGTCTAACAAAAGTGATGTAATTTAACATCACCAACTGACTCTGAAAGCCTAACTGGTGACATAAAGCCCAAACCTTTTAATCTCTATTTACAGGAGTGCTTTTTGGCTGTTTGTTTTTTATGAATGATGAGGTCATCCAAAGAGCTTTGTTTTTCTGTTATTTTGCTTTTGAAGTTGAGTGTTTAAAAGTTTAAATGGTGAAATGTTTAAATGTTTTCAAAAAATAAATTGAAAAATTAAAAGCATTTCAGAGTACACTATTATTGGAGGGATGCCACTGGAAGTGGTTTTTTTCATCCCTGACCTATCAAACTTGACCTTCAAGTAATACAATGGGCAGATTCTGAGGTCAGAAACAAGGAGTTTAAATTGAGCTTCTGCAGCTAATTCTCTTATGGATACATGTCCACAGGTTCAAATAGTGAAGTAAAGTTGAAAAGGTAATATTTTATGTCAACTTTAATATATATCTTCATAAAATCAAAAGGCAGTAGTCATGCTCAAATCCCCGAAGTTTCATATTAGCCTGAGAAAAACATTTTTAAATTTAACTAAGAAAGAATCTGGCATCATTTGAAAAGAAATGACTCATATACTATTAAATATCACATAAGGGAATAAAGAGATGATCTTTTGGAAAACAGGGCAAGCAATGTATCAGACACAAGAGGTATAAACCTGCCCATATAATCATAAAATTGCTAATATAAGCAAAAATGGCAAGAACAAAAACTACATTTCCAGTTTGGACTTAAACTATTTCAGAGGTAGGAAATCTTTCCCAGCTTTCTTTTTTTTTTAAACTTGGTTGAACCATAAAAATCTAAGAAAACTATTCCTCAAGTAGCTTGGGGAGGTGTGCATGACTAAGGCCAGCTTATTTCTAAGAAGATACTCTGGTGAGCAGACACATACTGCTGCTCTGTCCGGTGCAGGAAGCAGAGGCTGGTGTGCAGAGGACCAGCTGTTCCATTCACACCATGTGCCTTGACCTCCATTGAGTGCCCCGTCTGTCTTGGGACTGGGGTCCCCGCTCAAGGAAGCATTGCGTTGTCTTTGTTCTCTTTGATATATGATCCTTTGGGACTGGGGCCTGGGAGGCAACAGCATCTGGACCAGGACTACTTTGGAGGGTAATGACAAGAGACAGTCCTGGGCTGAGAGAGAAAGGAGGCTGAGTAAACCAACCATGAAGCAGACGGCTGTGAGCCTTGAGGGCAGAGGTTTACACGCCCAAAAAGCCCCAAACACACGCACTACTTTTTCCTGTGACAAAAAGCAGTATCCCATGAAGCTCTCCAGGAGAAAAGAATGCATTTGGAAGAGAGAGGACAATTTTAAAAATAAATATAATTTGTATTTTCAGAGAAATATAAAAGACTATAATATCTACAAAATATGAACAGGAGGTGACAAAAATATATTTAATTTTTTTTTTAAATAAGTATAGGTACCAAGATTGGGCTAATTATTATGATATTTAATCAAGAACAACCCTTAAAATAGGTAGGTATGTTGTATTCCCCCTTCACCCATGTATAAAGAACAACTGGATCTAATATTTGACCTTGGTTTTAAATCTCAAAAACAAAACAAAACAAAACTTTAAACAAAGCTATGTCTCTCCACAGGAGGGAGGTCTACCGTGGAGCAAGCTGTTAGGCAGGTAAGGAAGCATGAAAGAGGCTGTGATCATTTCAGACGTCTGCTATGAACAGCACCTCTGCCCTGTGAAACCACGGCAGCTGGTCACCGCTGGAGGCGCAGCTCACCTGTGCGGGCTCCCGCCCGGAAGAGCAGCCTTCCCACAGGCACCGTCATCTCATAGACCCCAAACTGGAAGTTTGCTGTTCTACCTGAGGACAGGCCCTTTGAGGAAAGGCGCATACAGGGCAGCTGAAGAAACACAGCCTACTACCTGTCCTACAAATCCTGTCCCCTGTAAACAAATATACACGTTTAAAAGTTCAAGAGACATTTGAATGAAACTCAGAGCACACAGGGAAAAGACCTCCATCAACAAAAGGAACGTTATATCCTAGATATATACTGAAGAGATGGAGAAGGGGAAAAAAAAAAAGAACTTGTGAAAAACACAATTTAGTGTATCAGAGAGATTTAAGCCATTGATCTATTTGTGTTGGTTTAAAAAGAACAGGCTGCTGTGAAATAAAAGAAAACAAAGCCACAGTTTTTGGAAATTAAACATTGACACAGAGAGAGACAGAGACAGAGACACAGAGAGGCAGGAGAGAGGTCAGTATGAAAACTGAATAATTTACTATTAAGTGGCTAAAGTTCTAATTATTCACCTGGATGATACATTTGGAGAAATCTCCTGTAACATACCATAAAGAAAAAAGCAATAGATAAAGTGAAAGAAAAATTTGAAAGCATAAAGGATCATTCCAGAAGTCCGGTATCCATCCCAGGGGACTTTCAGAAAGAACTGAAGCAAAGAGGAGGTGAAATAATTTTTAAGAAAGGAAAAAAGATAGTTCCCTGAGATGAAGGAATGTTTCAATCTTCAATTTTAAAAGGTCCACTGAATGCCAAAAAGAAAAATTAAAAAGAGACAAATATAAAAACTCTGAATTTTAACAAAAGAAAATTCTTAAAGCTCCCACAATGAAAAAGAAAAAAAAAAACCAAAAAACTGGTATCAGACTTTTATCTACAACATAGGATTCTAGATCTAAAGCAAAATGATCATATATTTGGGTAAACATATTTCAAAACACTCAAATACTCAGAAAATTTAGCATTTACATATTCTTTCTGAAAACAAAATTACTAAATGATAAATTCAAATAAACCAATACAATAAATGAATTAATTTAAAAAGCCATGGCCTCCATTTATCAGCAATGAACAAAGTTAACAACACAGACTTTATTTTACAGTAAAAAATGTGAATAGCTTACATTCCTTAATCAAATGAGATAAATTTAGATTCATATAATAAAAATAATTTCATGTTGCTTAATATAAACATACTTAAACCAAAATTAAGGTTAAAGTTGAAAAGAAAAGAATGGACAAAAATATATCAAGCCAATTATTTTAGAAAGACAAATGATGATTAAATAAAGAATGTTATTGCTTGCTCAGGTCACAAGTTTTATTTATTACCTATAAAATGCAATCCAAGCCAAAATTCTAGTGCTATTTATGCTAAATGTGATATATTAATTTTCAAGTGTGTGTACATGTGTGTAAAAATTAGACAAAAATAGCCAAGACATATTAAAAAGAAATAGAATGAAAGTAATGCTAGATATCATATCACATTAAACAATTATAATAGTAATAAAAGTTCAGTATTGGAACAGGAATTGACTAAACAATCAATAAAACAGACTGAAGCCCAGAAACATTTCCATGTATAGGGGCATGTAATATATTATAATGTCAACATTTTACCAAATCATTGTGGAACATTATAAATTAAAAGTGTTTTTAGTTTGGAAAAAGAACACATCTTGATTCCTACCTCACACTATACTCAAAAAGGAACTCTAGATGCATTAAATAGCTACATGTAATAAAACAAAACTATAAAAACACTACTACTACAAAGTATTAGAGAATGTATAATCATAAAGTGAGGAAGCCTTTCCCAGGTAACTTATGAAATCTGAAAACCTTAAAGAGGATGAGATTTGATTATGTTAAAATTTAAAGGATTTTTACTGTAAAGATAACAAAGAAATTTAAAAGACAAACAAACTAGTGGAAACTGAATATTTAACAAAAAAAGTTAATAACTATAAGAAGAATTCTTAAAAATAAATAAGAAAAAGACAAACTTCATATAAAAATGAGAAAAGGCCAAGAAAATATAATTTTTGGCACATAAATTGGCAAAAATTTATAAAGTTTGATAATAAATAGTGTTGCTGAGGATTCATGGGCAGAGACTCTCAAATACTATATAAAAACATCTGACTGGATCAGCCACACGTTAGTGTAATTTGTTTGTATCTACCCAAAGTTAAATGTTCATGAGTATTTAAGGCACAAAATTATCATGTCACTCTTTTGAGTGTTCCTGTATAGAAGTTTTTTATTATTATTTTGATGGAGTCCAATTTATCTATTTTTCCTATTGTTGCCTGTGCCTTTGCATGTTTTAATTGGGCATTTGTCTTTGATTGTTGAATTGTAAGAGTTCTTTATAGATACTGAACACTAGACCCTTATCAGATATAGATTTGCAAATATTTTCATGCATTCTGTGAGTTGTCTCTTCACACTCTTAGTATAGTTTCAGTCAATACACAAAATTTTTAAAATTTTGATGAAGTATACTTTTTCTATTTTTTCTTTGTTTACTTCTTTTTCTGCTATAATATCTAAGAAACAATTTCTTAATCCAAGATTACAAAGATTTATACCTGTGTTTCTGTCTGAGAGTTTTATAGCTTTACCTTTTTTCATTTAGGTCTTTGTTTTATTTGGGCTTAATATAGTTTTAGCTCTTCCATTTGGTCTTTGTTTACCCTTTTGGGGAGTGGTAGAAGATCCAATTTCATTTTTGCATATGGATATCCAGTGGTTCCAACAACATTTGTTGAAAAGACTTCTTTTCCCAATGAATGACCTTGCCATTATTTTCAAAAATCAATTGACCACAAATATGAGGTCCATTTCTGGACTCTCAATTGTATCCATTAATCTATATGTCTACCTTTATGCTAGTACCACACTATCTTGATTACTGTAACTTTGTAGTAGATTTTGAAATTGGGAAGCGTGAATGCTCAAATTTTGCTCTTCTTTTTCAAGAATGTTTGGGCTATAGTTGGTCCCTTATGGTTCAATATGAATTTTAGGATCAGCTTCTCAATTATTACCCCCAAAAATCCAGCTGTAATTGTGAGAGGGATTGCATTGAATATGTCATCAGTGAAATCAATTTGGGGAGCAATACTATCCTAACAATATTAAATGTTCCAATCCATGAACACAAGATGTCTTTCCATTGATTTAATTCCTCTTTTATTTCTTTTAACAATATTCTATACTTTTCTATTATAAACCTTAAATTATTAAATTTATTAAATTATTATTAAATTTATTTCTAATATTTTATTTTTATTTGTTTATTTTTTTAAGAAACAAGGTCCCCCATGTTATACAAGCTGAAGTGCAATGGCTATTCACAGACAAATTCATGGTGTGCACTACAATCTATAAGTCCTAGACTCAAGCAATCCTCTCGTCCCAGCCACCAGAGTAGCTGAGACTGCAGGTGGGTGCCACCATGCCCAGCTTTATTCTTTTTAATGCTCTTAAAAATGGAATTTTTTAAACTTTATTTTTTTATTATTTATTTCTAGTATATAGAAATACAATTGATTTTGTATTACTCTTGTATCCAGCAACCTTGCTAAATTTATGAACTCTAATGTTGTTTTCCTTTTCTTTTTTCTTTATTTTATTTTGGGGGGGTTTAATTCTTCAGGGTTTCATATATAAAGATTATGTCATATGCAAATAGAGATGGTTTAACTCATTTCTTTCCAAATTGGATATCTTTATTTTATTTTCTTGCCTAATCACCATAGCCATAACTTGAAGTAAATGTTGAAGATAAGTGGTGAGAGTGCACATCCTTGTCTTTTTCCTGATCTTAAGAGGAAAACATTCAGTCTTTCACTATTAAGTATGATGTTGTCTGTGGGTATTTTATAAATGCCCCTTCAAGGGATTGAAGACATTCCCTTTATTCCTGGTTTGTTGGGTGTTTTTATTATGAAAAGGTATTGGATTTTGTTAAATGCTTTCCCTGAATCAATCGAGATGGCCATGTTGCCCTCCCTTTTATTTTATTAATATAGTGTATTACATGGATTGATTATGTTGAACCAATCTTGCATTCTAATGAATCCCACTGGATCATCGGGTGTAATCATTTTTATATGCTGCAAAGTTTGCTATTCTAGTATTTTGTTGAAGATTTTTTCATCTATATTCATAGGATATACTGATTTAAAAAAGCTTAAGAACTTTTCTAAATTAAAGGATAATAAGGTGATAAGAAAACTAAGAGCAATATGTAATCCTAAATTGGATCCTGGATTGTGAAAAATTGCTTAAAAAGGCATTATTAGACAATTGGCAAAATTTTAATATGACTATAGGTAATAGTATAAGTATGTTAACTCACCTGATTTTGATAATTATACTCTGGTTATGTCAGAGAATGCCCTTGTTCTTAGGAAATATTCTCTGAAGTTTTTAGAGTTAAAGAGCAAAACAGTCACATGGAGCAACTCTTTTTTACTTTTAAACTGATAAGGTCTTGATCTTAGCCAAAAGACTGAGAATTGATTCTTTTTTACTTTTACAATACCAGATTAATAGCATTGTAATGATACCAACTCAATTGGAATTGACACAAATATTTTTCCAGGCACAATAGTAATTCACTAAATATAAATGTTTATTACAATTTTTAAAAATTCACTAGTGAAAGTTCAGATTACTTCATATATCCTTTATATATTTATAATCTCTGGATTTTTCTGCTAGAATTTTGGTAGTCAAGGATATAAGCAGTAAAGCATAAGACTGGATTCTGCATATCTCTCATGTTTTTAGTCAAGACCAATATCAAAATAATGCTAATGACACAGTTTCATTATGTCATATATGTGGCCCCTTCCTCTTTCTTGGAAGGAACTCTAAATAAACTGAAAATATGTGTACATCTGAAACCGTACGAATCTGGAATGTAAATGGTTATACTCCTTACTATTTCTTGGCCAACTGTGTAAGTGGCTCATGATAAAATGTATGTGTGCTCAAAAAAATTTTTTTAATCCAAGAAAATTGTCAGAAATAACCTAGAAGGTCCCTTCATTGAAGACAAAGTCTGAAGGTGGTGGTATACACAGCAAGAAGATGTTGATCTGTTGCCTTCGAAGTGCCAGATTCTGGGCTGTTGAAGCAATTCGGATGGGGTTATCAATGCCCAGGCAGCAGGCTGGGATGACTTTTCTGTGCAGTCCACTTAGGTGCAGCATGCTATGCCCCCAAATGCACAGCAGATGAAAAAAATACCGTAAGTGAGCCTAAAGGCACTTAAGCAGAGTGCAATATTTGTTGAATAATAAAATAAAATTAATTTTAGAAATAAGTAAAAAGTTGGGGTTAATAGAGAAATTTCTAGGGATTAAAAATTGTTTTCACCTGGATTTCTTGGAATTATATGGAGAAAATCTAAGGATCTGCCCATGTAAATACACAACTTCTACCTCTCGCTTTATGCATTAGCAACATTGGACAGATCACAGTGCCCCAGCACAATATGCAGCTTCCTTCTTCATGCCTGTCTGTGCTGCTCCCTTTCCTGGAAGGCCTTCTCTCTGCCCATGTCAAGGTAGAGCAATTGCTCTCTCACAGTTTCTTGACACACACTGGGAAAAAAGTAAGCCCTGTTAACGGAGAAAATATCTATGCCAACACACATATGCCACTCATGAATATGCACACCTTCACTGTTACCATTTAATTAATTATATGCAAAAAGTTAATAAAATTAGAGAAGACAGACCATAAAACAAAATTATTTTTCACAATCTCAGGGAAATCAGGAAGGTCAGAAATATTCAGTGAGATTGGAAGTGACTTAAAACCAAGGCTTATGATCAATAGAACAGTGGAGAGCTCGAGGCCAGATGCCAGGGGACGGGGAGGATTCTACTCAAAAGCTGAGGATGCAGAAACACTTCTACTCAGGCCTATTGATTTTGTTTTTATTTTATGTTTCCCTCCCAGCCCTTTGGTCTACCTGATGCTTTCTAACACTTAACACACATCCTCTTCCACCGTTCCCAGTCCACTTTGCCATGGCCTGAAATCTTTTCACTCTGGTGGGAAACGTTCCCCCTCAATATTCCTCTCCTCTGATTCACCCTTCGAAATGATCTAGTAAACTAACAGCAATTACATGATGACTGTTAAGGCTTATTGCAACAGCTTCCTTGGGGTAATGTGTTTTAACAGAGGACAAGAAGCCTTCTGATAAAAGAACACATCCCTAACTGTGGCATTTCCGATATTATCCAGCAGGAAGAGGCTATGTTTTTCAAGAAGAGCAGGCAGTTCCTGATGGCTCCCATCCACCTGGTGAGCAGCTGCCCAGTCTTCTAAGGCTAGTCCTGCCCACTTCCCCCAGGCCACTGCCTGCAGCAAGAGTCCCTGCCTAAAATACACCCTGCAACCAGCTATGTCTTTGTCCTTTGCTGACATCTGAAGACTGGCATGATCTGAAAAGAATCTATGCCCTCTAACCCAAATACCAAAATGTCTAAAAGCAAATTCCTGCAGCCTCTAGAAATCTTCCATGATCATTGCCCTCTATTTATAATATATATATTACATAGTGCATATTATATACATATAAAAAATAATTGCACAACCAAAATAAACTAAGACATCTTTCCTTGGTAGTACCTATTTATTGTGTTAATTGACAATCATCTAAAGTAATTTATCTTCAACCAGAGGCACAGGAAGAAATTTAAACTCGGCCATGATTCAGAATCAGAGGATGAACACAAACAAGCATCCCTGGCACAAAGAGAAAGCCTGGGGACAGGATGAGGTTGCAAAAGAAATATTTCCCCTTGAAGCCCCTGGTTTCATGGATCTTTTGGTAAGAAAAGATTAAGAGGTCATTTCCCTCTGAAGGCCTACATGAAAGAATTTATGAACCTAAGTATCTACCAAAGATGCTAAAACTTGGGAGGTTCTTAGGTTTGTTAGTTATTAGTGCAGTAAGAACATACTTATAGACAATCAGCAATAGGAGAAAGTTTAAGTTAATAATCTAATGCCTTTTAACACTGCATTGCAATGTTATGTCTCTGTCATTACCACAGCAAATAAGAATGGAAAAAAAAACCCACTATTCCTAGAAGAATTTCTCTAAGTTTCAGAACAATAAATAAAGGGGGTTATGGAATAAAAATACTGCTAGGGAATAAACACCTAGGGCTACGTTTATAGGCTGTGCATTTGGATAGATAGTGATGTGACTTACTGAACTCTGAAGTAGGGAAGATGGGGAGAGACCGGAGTGGGGAGCAGTGCGGCGCGGGGGCAGGAAAGTCTGCTTTGGACACGTCCATGGGAGCGGCCTGGAGGAAGGGTGCACCCAGAGGACGGCGCACGGTTGGTTATGCATATTACGAACAGCAGAGATTTAGGCAAGAGATACACATGCAGGAGTCATCAGTATATAAATAGTATTAAAGTCGTGGAAGAAAATGTAGGTAGGCAAGGGCAGAGCCCCCGGGCTCAGCCCTGGGTTTCCTTGCAGGCGTGCATACATACCCACAGCACAAAGAGAGGGGCAACAAAGCCTGTTTTGCTTGTGAGGAGTTCCCAGCCATCACGAGGCTCGTGGCTCAGCTAGCATCTCAGGAACACCCAAAATGGGTGATTGGAAAGAGTTTAGGGAGAGAGCTATTTACTGATGTGTGCTCGGTGTTAACAGCAACAGCACCAAGGAGCCAGGCCAAAGCGCCCAGGATCGTGGGGCGACACCAGCCCGGGCCTGAAACGGCGGCTGCGACCTAGGAAGGCGCGTCCCTGCGGGAGCAGCACAGCCACAGCCACCCTGCACCAGCCCCCACTTCAGTGCGCTAGGCGATGCCTGCCAGAGAACCGGGCCGAACAGATGTGGAAGGAAAGCCCGAGAACATGCAACGCGTGTTCTCACTGAGAATGGTTACGACTGACCCACGTCGGTGGTCAGGGTCCACTTTCCCATGCACCGGATTAGCATTTGGCGTGTCATTCCGACTGTGCGCTTGAAATGGCAAACTCTTCACACTGGAGCAGAAGGGGCTAGTTCTCTTTGGCCTGGAATTATCTTTATTTATAAAGCAGTGCTTGTGCCAAACTATTGCCTCTCACGCCCAGTCCCACCACGGGAGCACCGCGGCCCCTGCCTGTTTGTCAGAGGTTCCCGCTGCAGTGAGTCACCTCACGTGTGGCTTTGGACAGAACTAAGCCCTGGAGGTCCTGGGGGGCCATTGTCTTGTCTGCCCACCTCACTGGGCTCCCCCAGGCCCTGCTTCTCAGGACAGTGTGTCCTCATCATGCCTCGTGGTCAGGGGCTGGAACTCCCTTGGACTAACCTCAAGTTCAATGCCAAATTCCTGGGGGAAAGCCCAGGAAATCATGAGCATCCCCCAAGGTCTGAAGACCAGACAGAGTGACTAATCCTTGTCCTCCCTTTTGCTTCCCCACACACCCCAGGGTTCCCTTGGCACCCACAGGAGCTCTTTCCATCTGGTCTTCTCTTTCCCAATATTGTTCTGACTCTTACACTATTGGTCTTTACAGATCCCTCCAGGATATGCAACATTTATTTAGTACGAAGATTGTTTTTTTAACTTCAAAGCTAATTTAAATCTCGGTAGTCCTATGTGGCCAGTGTCTGCCATGTGGGGCAGTGAAGGTTTAGTGTCATCAACTGTGATGCTCATACCTGCCCTGAGAAAGCTCTGTATTGTTTTATGGAAAGAAGTCAACAATTGCCAGGTTAATATTGCTCAGATACTCTGCTAAGTGCTATCATATAGGTTATCTCCTTTGAAATGTACCCCAACCTCCTGATTGAAGAAAGTGAGGTTTGTTCAAAGCATTCAGCTAGTGATAGAGGTTGGTTTGAACCCAGATATGTTTGATTTTTAAAAGCCGAGTTTTATTGTTCTATTTTCTCAGAGTTGCTGCATAGTGTAGTAGTTAAGATCAGAGCTTTGGAGTGAGGCAGATCTTGGCTCAAGTTCCAGCTCTTCAAATTACTTGCTTGTGACCTTGGGTTAGATATCTAACCTGTCTAAGGCATCCTTTCTTCATGTGCAAAGTGGAGATAATAAAAGCAGCTCCATTACATTTTATAAATGTTATATAATATTCTAGGTGTATTTCATGGTATAATATCATAAGTACAGAATTTGACAATTAATATCATTGTGACTTATAGGTAAAAATTCATTTCAAATCATTCTTTAATTTAATTACTAAAGCAGAACCCAAAGGACCTCTGCCCAGCCACTTTCTTGAACTCCTTTAACAGTCACCCGGGTCCATGGGGAAACACGTGGTCTCAGAGTGCTAGGGTGGCTCCTAGTGTTCAAGTTCTTTCCCAGTGGAGTAATCGTGGAAGGGAGAGGGAAAAAAATCTTACTTTAAAGATTAATCTTTTCAATCCTTCTGCACTGAGAGCCAAAAATGCAAGCACATAATTTAAAAAATATATATTTGGCCTGTGTTACTGTTCTGGCAAATATCAGACATTAGCAATATTTTATATTGATTCTATTATTTTTTTCCAGAAGAGTGTATCATAGTTAGCCAGGTACATACTCATAGTGGTATAAATTAATCTTGTTGACTATTATATTAAATTCTGGGGAATTGCTGACTGTTCTTCAGAAAGCCAAGACTGTTTCTCATATGAGAATTTTCTAAGCTCAAGCAGAGTTTTCCCAGTTCATGTCAGGTGGTTGTGTACAAGGGGGCAAGGATCAAATGGCCTGTGCCTCAGACAGGCCCTGACATTGGCAACTCTGATGTAACTGTATGGACAGCGGGATGTCAGCACGGTGGGCGGGGAAAGGTGCTGTGCTGTACAGTCTGAAACATTTCAAAAGTCAAACTTCACATTTGTCAGTTTCAAAATGATTAACTGGCTCATGCAAGAAGTTCAATAGGCTATAAGAGACACAAAGATTTCAAAAACCTTGTTGATTAAGTATAAAATAAAGGTCTACAGCCTTTCTAGAGATGTGCCTTAAATTCGTGGACCATGGACCATGTCTGTCAAGATGGACAATAAATGTCAGTCATACTTAACATTAAAAGTAGATTTGTGGGTGATGACATGGGAAGATGCTGAACAGGAAAGAGCCACAGGGTCTGGCTCGGATGCTTGAGGATGAAGCAAATGGTCCTTTCATCCCTACATGGAGTGTCTGCTTCCCTCTCTCCACACCAGGACAGGTGACAGTGAAGGGAAGGTCCTGGGGTTGACCAGGCACTGGAGTCAGGTACATCCCAGTTCCACCCTCTACTGTCCCTACTAAATATCTTTAATTAGTGAAAACATTATTCTTTTATACACAGAGAAGTCAGTATCTTAATTCAAAAGCAAAGTTTGTGCTTCCAATTCAACTGTTATGTTTTCTCATGAAGCTTGAGACCTAAAGAATATGTGGTCTGCTGCAATGACAAAATGACTAATGATTGAGAAAGATTTATCACTAACACAATGATGGTCCAAGTCATGGAGGAAGTTTCGCAGATTGGACTTAAAAATGTAATACAGTGTAATCTGATAAATTTTAAAACTTACTGCTGAGTGTGGGCCCAGTCACTTACCAGAAAACTCAAAAAGACAGGAATGAAAACAAAAGTATTTGGCAGGATAGATTATCAAATGGAACACAGGCTTTTGCTAATAATCAGAATAACATATAAAGTATCCATTTCTCACAGTGGTCTTCTCATAGAAAAAAAAAACGGGACTATCACGCTGTCACCAAATGTATGGTGACTATGGCAACAATGAATACTGTGATGGACAACAAGCTTTAGAAACTACTGCCATGTTAAAGGAGGAAGGTACTCCTATGACGGCGATGAAGATATCATTTTGGAATCAACCAAAAAAATTACAGAAGGCATCCAGTGGCATTATTATATTGCAAATACTTGCACCATTTTTGCTAGCTGGCTTTGGAATACTTTCAAATGGCACAATTTTGGATATAGCACAGCACTGAGTAGTTGCAATGGTTTCAGGCTTCAGGAAATGTTGGGATGGGGGTGAATATACTTTACATGTGGGATGGACATGGATCTTTGGGGACCAGAGAAGAAACTGTGGTAAACAGAATAATGCTCCTCAAAGATGTCCATGTCCGAATCCCTAGAACTATGAATATGTTACGTTACAAGGCAAAGGGCCCATGTCGATGTGATTAAAGCTTAGAGATGGAAACATTTTCCTGGGTTATCTGAATGAATCCAATGGATTCATTAAAAGTCATAAGGGCATAAGGACCCTTTTAAGAGGGAGGCAGACCCTTTTACGAGGTGAGGTGATGTGAGGATAGCAGCAGAGATCAGAGGTAGAGAATGGGGAGAGAGGGAGGGAGAGAGAAAGAGATTGAGATTTGAAGATACCACGTTGCCAGTTGTGAAGACAGAGTAAGGAGCCGCGAGCCAAGGAACACAGGTGGCCTCCGGAAGGTGGAAAAGGCAAAGAAACAGTTTTCCCCTAGAGCCTCCGGAAGGAATGCAGCCTTGCTGACACCTTGATTTTTAGAACTTCTGATCTCAAAACGGTAATATAACAAATTTGTGTTGTTTTAAGCCACTAAGTCTGTGGTAACCTGCTGTAGCAGCAGGAGGAATTTAATACAGAAGTGCTCAAAAAAGTTAACAGAAGTTTTCATTTGAGTTTCTGCACTTCTGGTTCTCAGAAGGAATTTGCAAATGACATTGGCATCAAGATTAATCGCTGCAGTGAATGTAGGGAAGATGGATTCATCCATTGAAAAGGAGAAGCTAGGAACTGGCAGTTTAGCCTTAAAGCAGGTTCCAGCAACAGTAGTTGTTTTTCTTGCAGTTGTAGGGGTGATTATATTGAGCTGGATTCCAGAGGAAAAAATACAAGCTTTATCATTCCATCATTTTATGCTCTGGCATCTCTTCTGCAGAGAATAATAGTTTGGGTTATTGTTGGTTCAATGAGAACTGGTATAAATCTGGCTAATGTCACTACACCCATTGCTGCTAGTTTTGGCAACCTTACGACTCTCTTTTATATGAATTAGTCAGACTCCATACTCCTGTCTTGAGACTTATTACTACATATTAGTTGGTGCCTTTTTCTCAGCTCTAACTCCCGTCTGGATTGCAATGGCTGCCAAACTTTCAGCCACGTGGGCAGTTCTCTGGTCAGGCTGGGAGCCTGCCCTGACAGCTAGGGCTATAAGTGGCATTGGGCCTTATTCTGGAAACATTTGCATCTGACCCAACTGGATTGGCATCATTGCTTATATGCCGTTTACTAACAATATTAGTAGACACTGGGCAGCTATTGATGCTAGCTTATGGGCAGCTATTGATGCTATTGATGCTTAAATGGGTAACTCCATTTACCCATTTAAGACATTTTTGGTCCAGAAATAAGTAATAAGTCTGCTGTTGTTTTATTGCTTTTAGTGATTCCTGGACATTTTATTTCTTTACAATTTTCACTTGGTTAAAAAAAAAAAAAGATCATACTTCTTTAATCTTCACAGTAACATACTTACTTACTTGTTACAGGCATTTTCCATGTTGCAGATTTCTGACAGGATGGCCCATCACTTCTGGAGCCAGGAAAGCACTCGGACAGCTTCCCCTTCCCCTCCCTAAGGCAGCTGGTTGATCTGCCTGGGCCAGTGTTATTAGCCTTAAGTGTTCACTTTCAGTGGTTTATGGGAGACTGAGATGGAGATGTTAAACACTAATGAATCCTGCTAACTCTTCCCACGTGATCAAGGAGAAAAACTTACAGCTCCTTTCCAAAAATTTTAAAGCAATAACTTGTCTTTCCCAGGAAAGATTTCGTTGGCCCAGATTCAATTAAATGGCCTTCACTTTTTTCAAAAAAGAAATTTTGTGTTGAACTAGAATGAAGAGTACTTGAGCTGCCTTTCATAATATAAATGATAATTCAACATTGACAAGGATACAAGCTCAATCTCTGGAATTTATTAAATAGAAAAGGATATACAGTGTTTGCAATGAACAATTTTGAGACCACACACATAGCAGAAATGTACTTTATTATCATTTAACTGGTAATGCAAGGCCAGGAGAAATAGAGTTCTAGTTTAACCTTTCTTGTCTCACAGATGTGTTGTACTGCAAAGTAAGCTGTGAAATTAAAGAGGCTCAACGAAGCATCTCCTAGTTTTAACAGCGCTCACCTTAGTGCCTACTGACGATGAATTTGACAATTACTAGTTAACCAAAAGATGGTTAGGTTTTGCCCACCTAAGAAATATTCTGCTGGGTATATGAAAAACTCAATTTTACTTGCATCCATTAATTACCACGAAGGAGTTCATGGAAAGCAGCACTTCAAATGCAGGCTGGCCTTGAGAGATCTTTCATGACAGTCAGTGCTCATTCTTGATTATTGATTTGTACAATGATAATTGACTTTTTTTCCTAAAAACTTTTAAGTAGTCAAGAACAGAAGGTCACCTAAGCTGCATTCACAGAGATAACATAGCATGAAAAATCTTGCACTTGTGTGTGCAAAGTAGATATCTGGTGGATTTGGGCTTTATGGTGTAGCATTCTGCAAATGATGTACAGTCAAGTGTCCTATAATGATGTTTTAGTCAACGATGAACCACATATACTGCGGTAGTCCCATAAGATTACAATATCATATTTTTACTGTGCCTTTTCTATGTTTAGCTATGTTTACATACACAAATACTTACTGTTGGGTTGCAATTGCCCACAGTATTCAGGACAGTAACATGCTGCACAGGTTTGTAGCCTAGGAGCAATAGGCCACACTGTATAGCCTAGGTATGCAGTAGGCTAGACCCTCTAGGTCTGTGTAAGTACACTCTGTGATGTTCCAGAATGACAAAATTGCCTAATGATACATTTCTCAAAATGTGTCCCTGTCATTAAGTGACTCATGACTGTCTTTTGTCCTAAAACTGCATTGTAATCGATACTGCAGCCAGATCCCCTTTGGGGTGAAGCACCTGTCATCCAGCTTCAGGGAAAGTTGAATCATCAGCCCAGCAGGTCCCTAAAGGGTGGTTAGAACTCTAATAATGAAGGAGAGAGACGTGAAGGTTTGGAGGGGATTACCCTATGGGCACAATAAAGAATTTTGAATTTCCTTGGACTCATGGGGCCTGCAAAATGGCCACTTTCCATGGTTAGAGAGGATGCACCCCAGTTTGAGGACCATGCAGAGGCTCAGCTGAGGTGGCTCCCCTGAGACAATGCTTGCCCCTCTCAGGATCAGCCCACCTTCTCTCCCACAACCAAGCCAATAACAAGGGCCAAATTGCAAAAGACTGACTGTGATTGTGATGGGTGTGTGAAGGGAAGAGAGGAATGAAATGCCCAAGGGGCTGCTTATCCGGATAATACGAACCTCCAGGATCCCAGAGAGCATAGCCAGGACTGGCTCATGAGGGCGCTGCATCTAGGGGAGTGGACCTTAAAGAAGGGGAAGGGGAAGGCAATGCAGTCTGCTGAGGGTTGCTCGACATGGTGACATGGTGTCAGAGGTGGCACTGACACACAAAGACGCAAAGCACACCACAACCCCCCTTTGCAGAGGAGAGGGGAGCCACAGGAAAATTGATGGGGTCAGGTCCAACTCACAGCAGGGTCTCTGGATCCACAGACTCACCCAGTGACCATTTTCTCAGACCCAAATATACACCACTGTGATGGATTCATTTTGACTGGGATCAAAACATTCTGAGTTTGCATTTGCTTTTCCTGTCTACAATGCTTCAGCCAGCACCACTGAGAATTTTTAGAGCACCAAGATACTTTCAATGATTTCATGCTACAAGATAGAACCTTACTTATTTCCACATGTAGTACAGGCTGCTTGAGGGAACTTTCTTGCTATTTTTTTGCTAAAAATGGAAAGCATATTATATCTTATACCTAAGCCACGTCCCCTCAAAAAAGAACAAACAAAACTAAGTTTTCTAAGAAATTATGACAGATTGGAACAGATGAGATATTTCTTTGGTATTGCTCCACTTAGTAGCCAGTGAATAAAATTTATTGAAAGGAGTTTTAGAACACTTTGAAATGAATTTCCACCAAAAAGTAGAAAAATATTTACTCCAAAATATGACCATGAATTGCTAAAGCATACATTCTTTAACTCTTTGCAATAAACTAAGCAATCATTTGGCTGATTCAGAATCAGAAGCTTATATACAGAAGCAAAGAGGTAAATCTTAATGTACTTATACAGATTTAAAATTCTTTGAAGTATTTCAAACTGTGGAGCCAGAGAGTCTCTGCAAAAAAGACAGATTTTAGAAGAAAGTGAAAAAAAATGAACAGGCAGATAAACATAGATCAGATGAGGGTTGGAAGGAAGGGTACCTGAAACTACAGGAGACTCCACGGGAAGCAGTTGCAGAGAACTGGAAGGAGAAAGGCCCCTGAGAAGCTTGGGGATGCACAGACCCGAGCCAAACAGCAGTCGCCATATTGCTTCATTCTCCCTTTCCCCTACCGGCAGCTGCCAAGAGAGGCAATTTAGCCACCACCTGGAGGCATCTGCAGGGAATGGGATCTTTCCTTTTGGGGCCCTACTGTGGACTGAGGGGTACTCAGACTGTGAGCTCCCTACCCACCAGCGCTCCCAGGTGCTGCTTTCCTTGTGACTCCAGGAGAGTGGGGCAAATCCCAAGGCAGAGAGACATTGATCCAGCTTGGGCACACTGTGAGTGACTTGACACCAGCATTCCTCTCCCTGACAGGGTCAGGGATTGATCTCCCAGGCTCAGGAGACAAGCTTTTAAACCAGATCCTGTACACCCAGATCTTGATCACATTGCCCCGGGGAACACAGAAGGAATATTTGTAAATGAGCCTACTGAGGTGTGTGTGTCTAAAGGAGCAGATCAGCATGCTTGAGGGGCAACTGTCCTCCCATGGGAGGACTGTGATCCCAGCTCAGGCTGGGATTCTGGGCAGGGAACCTCCCGGCCCACATCACAACCAGGAAAGATCTGCTGGCTTGAGGTCCTGCCTGCTGGCAGAGGCCTGGGAGAAACCGTGGAATAGGGGAGGGTGGAAAGGAGAGAGGCCTCCTCCAGACTGCAAGTCTCAAGACAGCCTCATCCCCACATGCAGACTTTTTAGCTGAGTGGAGCCATTTCAGCCCCTCCCTGGCAGTTTTGCCCAAAAGCAGAGAACAGACACTGGATCCCTGCTAACAACATTTGTTGACCTTAAAGGCAGGCTCACCCAGCTCAGCTCCACCCAACCTCACTCCCCTACTTGCCCCCACTGAAGTGGAGGATAAAGACACACCTGGAAGTCTCAGGGCCCCACCCACCACCTGAGGCACTAGAGTACCTTTCCAGAAGAACAAGAGCTGGTTATAGGACCCAAAAACAGCACAGCAGCCTGCTCCTCCCAGTACGTGTCTCCTACTGACAGGGAGGTAATTCTCCATACCCTTATACTGCATCTACTGACTCATCAGACAGGGCGTGGTAGAATCTCACCCAAAAACACCGTCTACTGGCTCAGAGATTAAACAGGGTGTGTCATTATTCAAATGAAAACCTAAAGGTAAGAAGCAACAGCTGATCCATATGAGAAGGAATCAGTGGAAGAACTATGGAAGTATGAAGAATCAAATGGTAAGCACACTCCCAAAGGGGAACAACAGTTCTCTAGCAATGGATATCAACCAAATTCAGAGCACTAAAAT